>JAQFVV010000024.1:11319800-11586240 GCA_028023455.1 Epiperipatus broadwayi | reverse complement strand
TATATTTATAGTCAACTTCATGTCAGTGATATCTTGGAAGCATTATCATCCCTATCATCCCCAAGACCTCATTTATCATAACTGGTTTATCAGAGAAATCAATAAGGCAAGTGTACAAATGTAGGAAGTCTGCCCCTAAGATAACTTCAAATATTAAGCCATTCAGTATAAGAAACACATGATAGAATATTGTTTGGCCTATTTTTATTTCAATACCTATTTGCTTCTAAGCTAGCTTAGCTTTCCTACTGATAGTCATGATAACTTGAATCAATTTCAGTGGCACGATTTTGATGTTGGGGTTTTTAGTCAAAACTTCATGATAGAATGTATCTGACACAACTGAAATCTGGCTATCAGAATCTAACAAAGTTTTAACAATTATACCCTCAAACAAAACCTCTGGCTATCAGAATCTAACAAAGCTTTAACAATTAAACCCTCAAACAAAACCTCAATCATGGGGCAGCTTAGTAAAGTGAAATTAGATGATTTGTCTTCCCATGGACAAATCAGATCACTCTGAGGTTTGGTGTACATTCCTCTTATGTCATTTTGGTCTCTCAAAGTGAAGAACATGGCCTTATGTATCTCTCTAGTTTAATTTCAGTTGGACTTTTGGGTGTATACACTAATTTCTGCACCCTGGTTTTGGGGTTTCCCCCCAGCTATTAGGGGGGGGTTGTCATGGTTTTACCATTGTTAGTCTGGTTTTTATTAGGCATCCATGCATATGGGGAGTTTTGTGGTAGTTATTTCCTCCTAATGTGCACCCTGGTTTTGGGGATTTCCCTGAGGTATTAGGGGGGGTTGTCCTGTTTTTACCATTGTTGGTCAGGTTTTTGTTAGGCATCCAGGCATATGGTAAGTTTTGTTGTAATTATTTCCCCTCCCAATGGCTGGAATCATTATTGTTCTTCCTTCTTTTATAAAACATGGCATTGACAGTCACCTCTTCTTTTGCTTTTCAGGTGCTCTAGTGGACATATTTGTATTATTCATGTTCAGATGCTCTTGTGGACATATTTGTATTGAATGTTCATGTCTATGCTATTTAATAATTCAGCCACCTTCTTGATGCTTTTAGCACTCATACACAAAATGACTGTTCAATTTTGAGTAAATTCCTTTTAATTATCCTAATGGATTTTACTCCTACTTTGGCAGTGTGTGTCCAACAACACTTGGTGGTGAAAGAATTTGGTTAATGTCTCTGCTGGTGTCAGTCAATATTTTTCTTAAAAAACTGCTAGATCAGGGCTTCTTGCCTATCGCTATTCCAGAAATTTATCAATGTTTGATAGTCATCAAAGGTTGAGCATTCCCTAAACAATAAATCCCACCACATCAATGAAACCCCTTGGAGGTGGCTGTATGTGATGACTACATTTTCACCATATGACAAATTGCACTTTATGAAGAAATAAAGGTTGACTCCTGTGCTTTATAGAGGCTCCATTGGTAGATCCCTTGAATACTTTAAGTCTTACAAATTGGTTGATCACACTGGTCTGTTTTATGACTATGCATCTTGCTCATCTCCATGATATTCATTTGTGGAGTTGACATTTGGTTATCAGGGTTGACTTGATAGGGACTTAAAATTATATTTCTTCCAAATTAAAATTGAGAGAATAATCTTCCATCTAGGGCATTATCTGATATGGGAGAGTAGATTTCACACAGGGGTCACTTACTGTATGAAAATCACCAGATTGTTTCCCATGCTATTCCATTTCTCCTTACTATTCTGGGTCCTTGGATCTATCTCAGTCCACTGCACTCCAATGACTAATATCTCTTAGCATAGCTGGGATTTGATCATTATAAACATCTGGTTTATGGCTTCATCCATTGGGCTGATCTGATCGCATCTCATTTACATTGCCCCACTTCCTTCAGAGTTGTTTTGTCCAAGATTGTTTTGGTTTCAACAGAGGCCATCTTCTCTTAGAAATATTTTATATCATGATCAAGGGCATCTAATATCTTGTTATGCATCTCTGTATTGATGTTTTATCATGGTCTATGTTGGAGTGGATATCCTGGAACTTCCTCTGGACCTTGACTAGGAGCTTCTGTTGGTTTGTGCATACTTCATCCCTAAGATTTTCCTGGATTCTGTACATATCATTGAACTTAATGTTTAACTGACTAATGATGCTACACTTGAACTTCTCAAATTGCCATTGCACATTCTTTTCATCTACTCCTTTCTCATCTCACCTAGAGCTTGCTTCATTTCAATGTTGGCCCTTTAGACACTGCTTAGGCTTATTGACATAGACACTGCTTAGGCTTATTGACATATGTTTCATATCAGTGGACAGCCTATTTTATATCCTTTATTTTTATTTTTAAATCTGCCTTAACATTATTTGCATTTGCCTTTAAACTCTCCTCCATGCTCCTCATGTTACTTTTCAATCTTGCTTCTTTATTGTTTATATTATTGTTCATACTCTGGTTTATTTCTTCTTTTATACTACTCATGTCATCTCTCATACTGCTTATGTTACTGTTTATATTATGATTTAATCTAGCTTCCATGTTGCCCATTTCTTCTTTCATACTATTTATGATCATATGGAGCATTTATTCTAGAGTCATCTTATTTCTTGTAGCCTGTGCTACTTCTATTTTGGATATTTGTCATCTCATCAAGTGCTCCTTATGTTTGATGTATTGCTCGATCTGCAACATGTACCTGTGGAGGATGGTTAAGCTCACTCATAGACCTCCCAGGTATTTGGAGCCATGAAAACCCTTCCCCACTGCTTTTAGTAGCATCTTTCATCCCACTATCACTATAATTGTTTTCCATCTCTGGTTATCATCAAAATTCTTTTCAATAGCTGAGTATAAAGTTATTTCTTTTTATAAAAATATAAATAGATATATGCTATAATGCCTTCTGCTACTTCTCACCATTCAGCACTTATGTTTAACTTCTATTTTTTGTGTATATGTTGTTTTTAATGCCTGCTTTTTAGCCTACCCTTTTATTTGACTAACTCATCTATTTTAATTTGGATTATTAATTATTTATTGGTCTCAGTTTATCATTACATTCTCATCAGTTAATTTGCATTCAATGTTTTATATTGTTTTTTAATGCCAAATTTTTAGCCTGCCCTTTTATTTGCCTAACTTACCTATTTTAATTTGGTTTATTAATTATTTATTTATTGGTCTCAGTTTATCATTCCATTCTCATCAGTTAACTTGCATTCAATGTTTCACACAAGGTTTTCCTTTTTTTGACATATTTACTTGGGGATGATTAAGTTCAGGAGTCTCTTTTATGGTTGGGTGTATCAATTGTTTGCTATTTGGGTAAATTCATCAGGGTTGTATACCATGGAAAATTTAGCAAAAGAATAACTTTAAATTTTTTGACATATTTACTTGGGGATGATTAAGTTCAGGAGTCTCTTTTATGGTTGGGTGTATCAATTGTTTGCTATTTGGGTAAATTCATCAGGGTTGTATATCATGGAAAATTTGGCAAAAGAATAACTTCAAAGAAAACATTTTTAAAAATTTTATTTACTAGTCCAATACTTAGAAACTTCCACTTTCATGTCTCTAAAGTCTGGGTACCAGATATAACAGGACAGGGTTTTTATGACAAGAGAGGGGGAATGCATCTCACTATGGTCAATCCTAGGGTCTTTGGGTAAGATGCTGTAAATGATGCAATGAAGCACCTAACCTATAATCACATCTACTTCAAATGGGCTAGCTTTGTGTTTACACATTAAATTTAGATACAATTTCAGCTAGTTCATCCATACATTACTCCTCCTTCAGGTTACATTATGCCTCAGTATCCAAACTTAGAGAGAAATTTGCCTTCGGGTCTCTTCAGGTGTATATTTATCCTAGATAGCAACTGTTGCACCTCTCTATAGGTTCTGATTGGTATAAACATCCATACAAGCCTATTATCATGTTATTATATGATTGAAATGTATGTTTAAGTATATCCTCTGTTACCACTGATAAATGAATACATAAATGATTTTGATAAACTAAAGACCAGTTTAATATAAATCAAGTTGACATTTATTAAATAATAAAACAAGAGAATTTAAAAACTTTTTAACATGATAAAACAATATAATTATGTATGTCAAGGATGTATTTTTACTATATCAACAATTAAATATGTTAATTATTCCAAATCCTTACCATGGTAGAAATACATGACATAGCACTAATTATTTACAAAGCAAGAAGAAATAAAAATATTATTAAATCAACCATGATGATAACCAGCTAATTTACAATATCATACAAGTACATCTGTAGTAGCATCATTGTCCAATTCAATTTAGCAGTGTAGAGTATTTTTGGTTCCCTATGGTTGATAGAAAAGAACATCACTACTAGAAGATTAGTTATTTATACTGAAATAATAAATGTAAACGATTGTTAGTTAATAATGAACAAATAACATGAACTCTGTCCTGTAATAAGTATATCTCAAAGATTTTAGATCTTACCTTATTTCATATTATGATGATGATCAATGCCAAGTCACTACAAAGGGAAAGCTGATCTAATATTTATTTAACATAATTTTTTTTATCTAACTTAATAATCCCCCCCCCACACACACACACACACTCCCAAGTGTGTAAATAAAACAAAAGTAGAATTTTACAGATATATATATAATAAAACCAAAACTTTCATTAGGTCATCTTGATTAATGTCCATGAGTTTGGCAATAATTACTTTTATAGGTACAGTCTACCTCTCTGGATTACTCTCTTTTGGTAAATTATTCATCCTTCACTAGAATTCCTAAGCAAGGTGCTTGAAATTATATTACATCCATTTTCTGTAGTTGCTGTCCTGTGATAAGTGTATGTGCTTAATATGGAATAATCTCAAAGATCTTACCTTACTTCATATTATGATGATGATCAATGCCAAGTTGCTACAGAGGGAAAGCTGATCTAATCTTTATTTTTTTTATCTAACTTAGTAATCTCCCCCCCCCACACACATGCTCCCAAGTATGTAAATAAAACAAAAGTAGAATTTTATAGACATATATATATAATAAAATCAAAACTTTCATTAGATCATCTTGATTAATATCCATGAGTTTGGCAATAACGTCTTTTATAGGTACAGTCTATCTCTCTTTGGATTATTATCTTTTGGTAAATTATTCATCCTTCACTAGAATTCCTAAGCAATGTGCTTGAAATTACATTACATCCATTTTCTGTAGTTGCTGTCCTTCTCAATTCATTTAGATGTTTAGTGTAGAATATTTTGTGCTTCTTTAGACATTATACAGGTAAGTAAATTAAATCATTATGCCTCCAGGGTCAGGACAGTAGTGTTCAATGCTATGGCACTGTTAATTTAGTCAGAATACATTGCACAGCAGCTTGTAACAGATTTAACCTTTTTTGATTTGCCATTTGGCATTTAATGGCTTGTATAAAAAAAGTTACTTCATCATTTTATTTAAATACTGCTGACATTCTATTTCTTCTTGATCCATGTTCAAATAATAATACAATTTCGTGAATATCAACTGAAAATCATTTCAGTTATTTATTAAACTGCATAAACTTATCAAACTCTTCTCTATTAAAATGTCAGCTGTAATTTCTTATGGTTTTGCTCTAGAAAAATTATATGGATAATTCAGAATATTCGAACAAGTCATCCATCTTCTTTTGCATTCAAACATTTAGTCTTGTTGGCTTTATATAATTAATGCACCATTTAAAAAATAACAAAAGGCAATGGAAATGAACTGGGTTTGCTTTTATACCACGTTTAGTTTCCAGTGTTTGGGATACTAGCTTTTCCATTTTCTTTGACACTGCTGTGGCTGCCTATTGTTGCTCATATTATATTGGTTGTAGTTAAAAAATAAAATTACATAACAGAATTATAATTTTATTTTCCACACAGTTGCTTATAGATTGGTTTGACATTGGATCATCACTATGTTTACTAAGCCCATGTCTCAAGTCATGACATACAACACATTGATAATTAATTTATTGTTGATATATATATATTTGAATGATTTCTTTTATTTTTTCATTAAATAAGAGAAAATAGTTTAATGTGACATTTGTTTAACTTGGTATTTAACAAATCAAAAAAATTCATCACATATATATGTATGTATACTTAAAAGAAAGGATGGTGCATATTCAAACACCTATTAGTTAAGCTTATGTTTGAATGGGTTTGATTGGTGGTGTGGATAAATAAAGGCTGGTTTTGATAGGATTGTAAGCTACCCTTAAAATATATTATGGAAATTCTCTTTTCATATATATATGGTCATGTGTATCAGCTGCATGAGATGGAGTGGAGAATGAATATAGACTGAAAATCCTAAGTTCAAATTCTTCTATTTACTATAGTAAACATTCAGTATACTGAATGCATAGATTAATTACATATTGCGTGGATATAGGTTATATCTTAGTATAAGTCCAACCTATCCCTCTTCTATTAATATAAATGGATATATATGGTCCAAAAATATGAGGGTTAGATTATCATAGTATTTACATGGGTGTGATTCCAATATCAAATCCACCAAGGGCATTGATCATTCCATCATTGATTTTCAATGAAATGGAAGGTTGAATTGTTGGAAGGCTGAGAAGATTGAAGTTTGTCCATTAAAGTTTATGGAATTGTTATCTTAATATAAGCCAAGCATTGATTGCATAATGTGTGGGAGATTATGATTTGGCCCAACTGATGAGTGCTGATTCAGCATGAAATATGTATAATAGAGATCATTTATCTTTTTCACATTTTTGGGATCATGTGTATCATTTGTTTGAGATGGAGGTAGAATGGATATAGACTGAAAACTCTGTTCAAATCTCTGTATTTACTATAGTAAATATTCAGTGAACTGAATGAATAGGTTAATTATATATATATATTGGAATAATTTTTAGATCTGAAGATTGCTAAAATTTTGTTTCTATGTTATATTTTATTTTATTTTTATTATGAATAATATTAGGCAATAATTTTGCTAAATATGTTGGCGTTAGCTTGTAAATTTTTTTTTAGATAACATTTCTGACAATTAGAATATACACATAGCATTGGGATTACTTATAAAGTTTTCAACACTATACAAAAGAAAAGTTTACAATTGTATTTTGTTATACAGTTTAAAACAAACATTAGCTGTTGACACAACTGTGATCAATGGCCATCATAATCTTATATTGCTGCTATCTGATATAGTTATCAAGATATAAAAATAATAATAAAAAAAAAACAGTAAAAAAATAAAAATAAATTCTCCTTAGAAAGGAAAATGTAACTCAATATAGATTTCGATATAAGAGTTATCATCAGCAGATGAAAGAGATTACATTTGGCTATAGTATTTTGCATCTTCCAAATCCTATTCATAAATTCTAAGTTCATAACAATGATCACTTTATAAATTAGAAATCCAAACATTACAATAAATACACAGGGAAAGAAGAAGAGTTCATTAAGTTTGACATATTATAAAATAAAACAAACAAATAATTTATTTAATATCATAAACAAAAAGAAAGAAAACTACAAAACACAAAATGAGAAATAAAAATAACAGACATTAAAAAAATATATGAAAAAGTTTCAAATATCAATTAATTCCTTTTTTAAATAAGATATTACCGTCCTCTGACGGTCAAGCTATTAAGTATTTATTTCTATCAATATATTCCGTATTAAAAATAGAGATTAAAATAACATAATATGCACATAAAAACTTTTAAAAAAGTTCTTTAATATATATATCAAGATTAAACCATATCAAATATATAGACATGATAATGCTCCTATTAAAATTATTAGGAAAAATGAATTTATAATCATAAAGCTATAAATATTTATATAATATTGTACATATAAAACTAAAGAAGATATAGCAATAAAAATAATTTCATTTTAAAAACTTTATATAAACATTCAAATTGAAAAAGTTTTAAATCCATTATATGAAGCTTTTCTCAATGTATTCCAGAGTGAGGGGTTAATACTTTCAATCAATATCAATCCATTATAGGATAAAATGCTCTCCAAATTTAATCCACATCCCTAACTACTCTTTTCCACAACATCCATTAAATTTTATCAATTTCCCTAACATATAGTCTTTTTATGATTTTTTTTTTTTTTTACAGTCATTTGGAATCCAGTTTAAGAATTCCATGTATAATGATTTATCCAATCCAATTCTGACTACCTATTTTAGTTACAAATATTTTAATATTTTTGCTATACCATTTTCAGTAGTAATTATTCTGGGTATATCACATTATTTAGTTCCTCTTTGTATATTAATAAATGATCATTTCAATCAAAATATTTTTGTTTCTTTACACATACAACATACCACAATAACTTTCTTCTCTAATTTTATTATTACTATTTTAAATATCTATTACATCACCTTGCTGTGCTTAGCATATAATTTATCATTTTTGGTGATTGAATCTATAATCCAATCATAGCCAATATTATTCAAGTTTAAAGTTTTAATTATCTCTTTATTATTATTCAGTTTTTCTGCATCTCTTATTATTATTATTTAACTTGTACATCTTCCCCTTTTTTGAATACCGTTTTCATTCATTGCCTGTTCAAAAATTTTTAATTAATTTCTCAAATGTGAGATAATAAAATTAAATTTTCTTATACTCTATAACTTTAGCATAATTTTGTTTTATTATTTAACATATGTTTTTTTCTTTTCATCTCTCTCTTTTTTTTAATTTTCAATAAAAATCAAGGTCATAGCACTACTCTAGTTATTCAACCTATCTTCACACAAAGAACTTAACACCCATATTTATGATTTTACTTTTTACTATCATTATTTTTTTAAATTTTGTCATCTCTCTTTTGCTTATCATTATGATCTCTTCTATATTCCATACAATTTTTTCCCAATGTTTGAGTATATTACAACACTTCAAGGAATACACATACATATTACCTTCATCTTTAAGCTATTTTTTAGTTTCATTATAAATCTTTGGATAGTAATACTATTTATAGCACTTAGCCTCATCCTCATTATTACCTGTTCTGTTAGATCTTATGAACCTCTGAGGGGTGTTCTCAAACACTCCTAAATAACTTTGCTAACTGGTTTTCTATAATAATTGTTCATTTTATTTTCAAATTTATTTTTAATAGTATCTTTATATTCTTATATTATTCCTTCTAATACTTCCTACAGGTAGACATCACCCCTCTTCATTTTTAGATATAATTTTATTCTACATCTCTGTTTCCTTCTTTTGTTTGCAGAGAGATTCTCCAAGAGAAAGATAAAATTATTATACAGTCCGTTGTTGTCATTACCTATTCTTTTAAGGATTTGATAAATATAATATTAGTAAAATCTAATTACAAGTTTGCATCTTGAATACTGTTGACATATTATAGTGGAAGACCGTAGACTAATTATAATTGTATACAAACAATAGTTTAGATTGAATCACTCCGAAAAAATATGTACTTACAGATATTATTATCTGTATGCAGTTAATAAATAATGAAAATTAGGTTAATAAAATAAAATCCATAAAATAATTTCATTTTATAATAAAATTTAACACATGAAATCGTTAATATCATAAAAAAATATCCCATTTAGCATAAAAAGAAACAAAATGCATAAATAAATAAAAAAAAAAAAAAACCCACGAAAGTTGCGTCTACTATTAATATTCCCACTTACAACTTTAATTGAATTATTACTGCCCTCTAACGACTAAAGTATTAATTATTTATTACTAAGTATGAAATAATCACGAATGTTGTTCACAAAATGCATGGATAGTGAAGAGTGTTTTAAGTTTTTGCACTGGCGAATGGTTGAGATATGATGGAGTTGAGATAAGGAATGCACTGAAAAAAAAACTAAAAATGTAAAGTATATTCAAACAATCTAATTTAAAAAAAAACAAGGCTCAATTTCACTTGATCCGTAAAGACGCGATATTGCTGTAATTAAAATACTATGTACTGCATAAAAAAAAAAAAAGAATTTGTCATTGGTATAATTAAATAGTGGACCAGTTAAAAAAAAGATATATTTAATGGTTAAATAAAACATTCAAATGTTATTAATGCTATGCATGATTTATTTCAATGGTTGAATGTTAGACTTGTGAGCTAAAGATGCCTGTTAAAGGGTAGGTTCGACTCTGTAATTTCCACTACTCAAACATCAAATGGATTTCCAAAGCATGACCCATTTGATAATCTTGTCTAAATTTAGTGCAGTGTTAGAGTCGTTGGCTTAAAAGCTAAAGTTTCTTGACTATAACCCAACTTTGTCACTTCTGATACTTGAATATCACAAGGTTTTTTAGAATGACAAAACTATTTGACTACTTTTAACTTTGTTAACAGTCTTTACTTCATTCTATGATTTATTTATTTCAAATGTCTGTAAGTAAACTAGTTTTATTTATAATAGCTTTTATATAAATTTATCATTCCTATCTAAATTCCAGACATAATTAAAAATTCATTATTTATATTTGAATAGAAAGTACAGTTTTTATGTGTCTTGTTTTGATAAGAATCTTTGGTCATGATAATGAAAAATGATAAAAAGTTAAATTAATCTTCACCTCCCGGCTGATGCAAGCACCAAAGTTAAATTACTCTTAAATAGACTAATTCGGAGCAATTGTTCTTTATGACTAACAATAGAGAAGAAGACAATGTTCACCAAGGTTATTCCTTGATTACATTTTAATGTTTTCTTTAACGCTTTATTCTCTATTCAGTATCCCATCTATTTACCAATAATTAGATGTCTAGTTTAAGTTAGATATAGACTATTTTTAGAAATTCATAACTTCATTAAAAAAATTTCAAGTTTCACTCAAATTTGAACTTCAGGTTCTGATTGTAGCAGGAAAATTTGCTAATCATTACTATCCATCAAATGAAATGTGGTTCAGTGCATTACATAATGCTAAAATGAAATGAGACAATTAGAATGACATCAAATATTATTCCAAGATGATGTTAAATAAGGGCTTTACAGTTTTAAAATTTTATATCTTTATAAATCATTATATAATCAGATAAGTAAATATAGTCTTATCTTTAAATAAGATATATGGATATTTTATACCCATAAAAAGCTATGATAACTGTAAAACAGTACTTATAAGGAATCTTTTTTTTTTAGTAATTTTTATTCTATTTGTTCTTACCTCTTTTTTTTTTTTTTAATGAGAGTATTATCTTAGGCAGCACTACAGTTCTTGACTGGTATTATGTTAAACGACTGAAAACATAAACATCTGCAATATTTTTTATTTTTCTGAGATGTTTGAAAAAAATATTTGTAAAGTATTTAATTCTTTCTACTTCCCCTCTTATCATTAGAGTGATGATTCTTCTGATCAACCTTTGATTTAATAATTTGATTGGACTTAAACTTTTTTGCGAGTTGATCAATGTAATATTCTTCACCAATCTGTAGAACGAAATTGATCAAACTTGATCTGGCATATAGTGCTATCATCTATCTGCTAACCAATATTAAAGTATGAGTAGATCCTCAAAATCATATAAGATTAGAATCAAATTTACCTTTTGAATCTGATAGTAAAGAAAACATAGCAAAAACTTACACCTTTTAATTAATTATTAATGACTGTATCTTGATCATATTTAGTATCAAAAGTTTTAATAAGTTATTTAAAAAGATAAAATATGATCTCAGTATTTATTAAGTATGATGATTCCTTTCATTCTCCTCTCACCCTTAGTGAAAGTTGCATCTTATTTTAATGATTTATATCTTTTTACATAAAGTACAATTTGTTAACCTTACTTCAAACACTTTACAGCAATTTTTTATTATTATTATTATTATTATTATTATTATTATTATTATTATTATTATTATTATTATTATTATTATTATTATTATTATTATTATTATTATTATTATTATTATTATTATTATTATTATTATTATTATTATTATTATTATTATTATTATTATTATTATTATTATTATTATTATTATTATTATTATTATTATTATTATTATTAAGTTTCAACAATAGTAAACTTTATTGATCCTTTTAGTTACATAGTATTACAATGCCATAGCAAGATACATATTGAATCTTATTATTGTCAGTTCAATTTCAAGTGCTACCATATTCATTTTTTAAAAAGTACATATCTATATGGGTAATTTTACACGAGTGTATCTACTTTAGGAATGTTAATTAATCACATTATTGTCCAATAGGAGTAATTTCTGTATAAGTTCTTCATTATTATTATTATTATTATTATAACATGAAAGCTAAACATCTTCAAACAGGTATGCTTTAAACATGCTTACGTGACAGCCAATCAGATGGAATAATGACATCACATGGGACTCTCAATTCTAAAACACAAGCCAGAACTATTAGAAAAAGTTGGGACCCATCTTAATCTATGCCTCAATTTTATTTAAATAAGCCAGCATTTTGAACTAAGAGTGTGAAGCTTAAATACCTTCACATTTAATCCACTAAATATTATATATATAAATTAACAATGCGAAATCATCCGATTTACAACGAAGCAATATTTTTAAATCTAATGAAATGATATTAATAAATGTAAATATATCAAATTTAAGCGTAAACAGATAATATTATAATAACATGAAAGCTAAACACCTTCAAACAGATATGCTTTAAACATGCTTACGTGACAGCCAATCAGATGGAATAATGACATCACATGGGACTCTCAATTCTTCTTCTTATTATTATTATATATACACACACAACTTAACGTTTATATATATAATAAAAATTTTGCTATAAAGTGTTTGAAGTAAGGTATGCAAATTGTATTTATATAAAATATTACAGTAAAACAAGAAAAGTTGTAGATTAATGACATTTGTTGTTATATATATTTATTTTTAACTCAGTGTGCTACTCACCCACATAGATTCACACTAAACCTTTAATCTCTAACAAATGACGACATTATGGCTAGCTAGTTAGTAATAGCTGGGTTGAAAAAAAATCTTAAATATGTTTATGACTTGAAAGAATTTCCAAGATTTATTTTGCCTAGAACTTAATCTCAAATAACTTCCTATTGTAAGTGGATGTGATAGATATTCTGCTCCAAGATCAATTAAATTAATTGTTACAAAATTAATCACCAATGTAAGATGATCATAAATATATATATAGAGAAAAAGCTTTCATAAAGGCCAATCTTTTGTTAATTTTTTAAACAGTATGTGCTTAGCTGACTTTCAACTATTACAAGTCATAGACATAGTTGGCTAAGCACATACTATTTAAATAAAAAATACAGACTTTATGAAAGTTTTTCTCTATATAGACCATATATTTATGATCATCATACATTAGTGATTAGTTTTGTGAACAATTATGACTTGTAATAGTCGAAAGTCAGCTAAATACATACTAAACATCACATACTACTATATGGATAGTTTTTGCCTGTTTACTAAACACATATTGTTTAAAAATATATAAAAAACAGACTTTATGAAAGCTTTCCTCTATACAGTCTTCATATATTTATGATTACAATAGTCTGAGTTAGAACTTATACTTTTATAATTACAATGTAAGACGAGTTTAATAAATACATTTTCAAGGAATAATAATAATAAAGAAAACATTTTGCATTAATCTCCAAATCTAGAAGGAATATTTTTTATATTAATAAAATAAATAATAAAATATTTTCAATTAAGAAAGATTAATTAAAATCTGCTTACATTAACTGATTGAAAAAAAAAAAATTATTTGTAAAATTGGCAAGTTTATTTTTAAACAGGGATAATAAATATAAAAAAGCCATTTTTTTTAAAAAAAAAAAAAACCGAATTAATATACTTTTAAAATAGGTTTAATGTGTTCACATTATTAGTAGAGATTTATTTATAAAGTTACGTAAAATACACGTGCATTGCCATATTTGTTATGTATATAGGTTATACAACTTTAGATGTAAATCTGCAGGGATACAGTGGTAAGGTTATATATTGGAAAGTGTAAATACCCCCCCCCCCAATGGTATCAGTTCCCCACCTGAGTAAGAAGCATCTTTGTACAAGGTAAATTTTAGCACCCCTCTTTTCCATTATATGAAATAAAATCTGTAAATTAAAAGACATTTTTTCTCAGCACTTTAGCAAGAAAAACTTGAAAATATGGTTTTGTCATTTAATGTGTTTGAAAAATAACTTATTTTTATAAAACAAACCACAAGAATAAAACACTTGCTAAAATAAAACAAATTAATGTTTAGAAAAATATTTTTTGAAACAATAATTAAATAATATCTTAAAACAAAAATATTTATTTAGTAAATTTAAAATTTTTAATTTTTTCTTTCAAAAGTTTTTATATTATTTTTTGGACAATCCTGTGAAATTGCTTGTACAGATAGGAAATATAAGAGAATTTTTTAAATTTAAGACTTTTTGTTATATTTAAAAGAAACACCATCATCCCTTCCTTTCTTGGGCTGGCTCTGATATAATATAAATAATTCTGGTTTATTTACCTGATTATTAACAATATTATTTACAACCAAAGTATGAGTCTTCAGAATGCTGTGCATCTGAGCTCCAGCCCACATAGTAAGAAGAAAAGATAATTCAATTTATCTCCATTATTATTTCTGAGCCAATATTTATATAAACTTTAACTGGCAGGTTAATAATTCATTAAAGATAGTTCTTGTTTGAAAACCCATTGAAAATCTCTCTTGCATAAAGTTATCCACATTTTCTATTAACAAAATTATATTCTTTCAATAATAAAATATTAACATTATTATTTAATTTTTATGTGATGTTATTCCACTATTAATAACTATAATTTATTATATATTAGCTCAATATTTTAAACTTTCATACTTACATTGTTTATTGATATAACTTTTCTATTTTATTAGGACCACCAAAATACACCAATCTTAAATAACATGGCTGAAATAATTCTTAGATCCTATTAATATCTTCTTGTTAAAAAGTCATTTGTTTTAAAAATCCATTTATTACTTTTAATTCAGAACCTTTCCCACACAAAACTTGTTTAGTTTTATATTAACAAAAATAGTTTCACTTGTTTACATTCAATAATATACTTATACTACTATATTAATTTATTTTATGACACTTAATAATAACTATCCCATTATATATATTACATAGTTTAACAATTAGGGATTTAGCCAGGATTTATTTAAGGAAAGAAATTTTTAAGTTTTCATACTTTGATTGTTTATTCAATACATTTTTGGAAGCAATTAAAATCCCTTGCATTTTATTTTGTTTATTCATAGGTTATGTAGGATAACTAAAAAACAAAAGTCATCACCCTCAGTTTGTTCCATTAGATACATTTTTAAGACTTCGTCAATAGAGAAACATGTAGGGATTTTGCATTAAATAATATTATCATAAAATTTGTTAAAAATTAAATATTTTAGCATTCAATTATATCTTTTTAAAAATTATGGTTTTTACTCAATCTATTTTCCTTAGATTTAGGCCATAAAGTGGATTATAGATCAATTATGAGTTTTTAGCTAAAGAACAAACTGTGAGTCTATATCGAAGGAATAATATTTATTTTATAAAGTGCAGACGGTATTGAAATTAAACTGAGAGAGTGCAAACTTCCCAAGTGCTTATGACTATCACCAGTCAATTAGATCAAGCACTGATTGGCTGGTGATAGTCATAAGCGCTTGGGAAGTTTGCACTCTCTCAGTTTAATATTGAAGGAATAGCTGAATAGGAAAATATAAAAAGATAATGTAGCATATAAAAAAATAATAGCACTATCAAAAATAGAAAAATCTATTTAATAAAATGTGTAAAATAATAATATGACATTAAAAAAAAAAAGGAAATAATGTTATTATTTTTTTCACCCAAGGCAGCATCAGAATTAATTCTAAAGCTTTACAGTCCAGAGTCAGCCATTCTACCAATAAACTGCCAAAAACAACCATATCAGCTTCAAAATTGGAATAACTTAAATAATCCTCACTTCTATTTCATTATCCTATTTTAAATCATAAAATACTTTTTGTAAAACTTATATAAAACATTGTGGAAATAGGCAATCAATCATCATGTTGTACACCACTTTTATTATTAATATTCTTAGTACCATCATGTAATTTAATCATTCCCATCACATTTTGATAAATAGTGTTCAGGATTTGACAATATCCTAAATCTATGCCTTGGTATTCCAAAGCTTTAAACACTGTTGATAGAAAAATATATTTTTATAATCCACAATTTCTTTAACGCACATGGTAATTCTGAATCAATGGACTTTCGATAACGTTTCAAAATATTTGGATGTGAAATATTGATCTAGAACAGCTTTTAAATATAGTTTTTTGTTTTGGTTAGTTTGAATCTAAAGTTACTTGAAAAAGAATTATGATTTTGTATAGATTTGATAGCAAAGATTTGTAATTTCTGATATTTTCTTTATTTTTCTTAAAAGTTAATATTATTGTTGCATTCTTTCAATCATTTACCATACCATTACTGGAATATATAGGGACAATATTGACATTTACAAACTATAAAATATCATTGATAAACTCAATTTCATCACATGCAGAATTACAGTAATTATGAGACAATATTTTTAAAATAAATTTTATTTTTAAGTAAATTATTAATAATAATATATTATTTTTTATAAGAATTAGGATATTTAAATAAAAGTGATTGGAAAATGTGAACATTTTCATTTACACAAAATTTTTATTAATTATAGTGATGAAAGGATGTCAGTCTTTTCACTTTTGTGCAATGGTAGAGTATATATGAAATATATTTCGAGGCTCGAACAATTATCACAATAAGTTTAAGTAAAAAAGCATTCCTGTATATTTAAATAAAAAATATTTACAATCAGAATGTGTTTATAACAATAAAGTGATTTAGAAATCTAAACGTTTACATATAAGTTTTATTAATTATTATGACAAAATGGCATTGGCCTGTTTGGTTTAGTCTAATGATAAAAGTATATATGTAGTACATTTTGAGCTTAAGCCTTAAAATTTGAGGCTCAGACAATTATCACAAATAAGTTAAAGAAGTATTCCTCTCATACTTAAAAAAAAATATTTACATTCAGACAGTATTTCTAATAATGAAGTGATTTGAAATTGTAAAAATTTTATTTGCATACAAATTTTATTAACTACTTTGGTGTTTTCGTGCCCCTGTGATGAAGTGACTTTGTGCCCTGCACAACTTGGACACCCACATGTAGTGGCCCTGAGTCATATAACTATCATGAATAATCAAGGTGATGTGTATGGGCCTTTGAGTTTTAAGGAACTTTTTGTTTATATATATATTCAAAAATTATGAAAAAATGTAAATATTAAAAAAGCTTTTTTTTTTTTAGAATTCTATTTAGGGCACAAAAACTTCTGCAGACATGAAAATTTTTATTACATAATGAGATTAAGACATAATTAAACACATTTCAATATTTATATCTTAACTATATACATTTTCTTTTTTTCTATTTATGTAAAAATGCTTAAAGTTAAAACTATGGATTCAGCATCTTCATAAGAGTTATAATTCTAATGATGAAGAATGTATCAAATTTCAATCAAATTATTTTGTTTTTCTAATCAGTGTATTTATATATGTCCTTTTAAAAAAAGAATATTTTTTAATGGAATTAAACTATTTGAACAAAATAGTTCATTTTGTGTGTGTGACACGAGTATTAGAATATTTCCATTTTTTATGTCTGAACACTAATTTATTTAAATTTACATTTCCTTTCTTTTCATTTTTTAAATATTTATTACACTGGCATTTAGTTTAAACTGAATTATCTGTTTAGATATAACAATTAGGTTAATAGATTTCTACTTAGCATACATTTTAATTTTTCTTCAGCTGTCATATGTGTATGTTGCAATTACTAGCAATTGAAGAGAAATTTTATAAGTTTTTAAAAATCTTATTCTCCAGTTAAGAATAGCTATATAATTCTGCATGATTTAGAATAGAAGTATAATAGTAAACTCAAGCGCTAAAAATTCATGGATTTCAGTTTTATTCTGTTCCCTTCATTGTTTTCAATGTCATAAATCTTTTGGGCAACAGATTATTTGATTGCTTACAAATAAGTAAGTATCTAATTGATAACTGATAATTAGATAACTCAAATACTGACTAACTTAAAAAATACTAATCTTGCTTGAGGAATTCCAAGCCATTTAAAAAAAATTCTAAGCTGGTTCAAGTCTTAGATTCTGGGTATGCCAAAAAATATTCTGACCATTATATATCAAGAAACTCTTCAATTATTATTGGTGTATATACACCAAAATAGTGTGTGTTCAAAGTATATATATATATATAAAGTTGATAGAAAAAGTAGAAATAAACACGATTTTTTTTTTTGTAGATATTTTCTATATTACACTGGATTAACAGTTAAGGATTAAATAATTAATTTGAATGTAAAATTATTATAAACTGTAGTTTTAAATCAAACATTTAAAGAGGTCTAATGTTTTATTAATTCTGATTTTGAAATTAAAACAAGCATGTTTTTATGTTACAAATACTGATAGTTATAAAATTCCACTATTTATTTTGATTAGCAAATTTGTTAAATTAAAGCTTGTATAACATATTTTAATAAAAGCCCTACAAAGTTGTTTTTGAAAGAATTAAGGTGAATTAAAAAGAGTCATTAACTTTTTTTCAATCAAGGTAAAGAAAACTTACTATTAATTACTGTGGGTTTTTTTAAAAAATTCTATCCCTACTATAAAAAGGTTTGGAAAAAAATTACAGATTTTTTTTTAGTTTTTACAAGTTATGAAACAGTTTTACAGATTATGACAACATGATGACTATGAAGTTATAACTGAAGCTCAAGGGACAGTGGATTTGGCTGCTGCTATAACAACAGTGAAAAAGTTTTGATTCATATATAGGCCAGAATTAGCTTTTCTATAGTTCATTAGCAGATATATATATATATTGTTACTAGCCAGTATGCCGGAAGTCTATTAAATTCTAGAATAAATGGAGCTGAGGCACCAGCTTACCAAAAGAGTCCATTAATTTACTGGAGAATTAGTTTATACACATACTGTTTTATCTATATGAGAGAAGCACAGCATGTTAGAGATATTGAGAATGATATTATTTTAAATAGTTTCTTGAAAATACAACTAAAAATAAGATGTGTTTCCAGTATATTTTATTAAAAAGGGAAAACTCCAAAAATCTTTCTATATTGAAAAAAAAACCAACTTGCTGGAGTATTTTTAAAGACATTTGCAATTAATTAAGAATAATCTGAAAAAAAAAAAAACTTTATTGAACTATTAAAGAAGTATATATCTAAGAAGTAAAAAGAAAAACTTTTTTTATCATTAGAAATAATGAATTAATAACTTGGATTCATACTATCTATATATTTTTTTTATACACACGTGTCATTTATGTATTATTAAAAATGAAATGAATTTTTTTATAAGTCTATAACAAATTAAACATGTTAATTTTAGTTTTTACAGCATGTCTATGCTTATGTAGATGAGTGTCATGTAGACACATATATAAGTTAAAATTAATCATTAAAAAAAAATAGAATGGTTTATACAGCACATCTGTGCTTATTTCGATAGATACGTGACATGAAAACATCTAAAAATCTCTGTAAATTGTTAAATTTCATTTATAGATTTTTGACAATTCAAATATGTTCATTTTATATTATACCAGAATGTCTGTATGTATATATAGGTGTTTTATATAATGATATATTTGTAAATTACAATGTGATAGCTTATTTTGTTTTGTATTTTAATCAAAATCAGAAGGCTTAATTTAGATGTATACTATATTCTACCAAACTTAATTTAATTTTAATTTAATTGTTATTAATAAATTTATATTTCACTGTTTAAATTATTCCAGTGAATTTATTTAATCCTAAATTATAAATTATTATATGTTGTATTATATTTCTTGATCACAATAACAGTTATAGAGCTTTTTCTCACTGAGATAAATTTGTGCATAATGGTCTGTTATTTAAAAAGGGATTGTATTTAATGTTTATGGACATCCAGTTAATGATAATTTCATTACTTCCCTAATGCTGGATGGTGTGAAGGGAATATCCTTTAAAGTTCATGCATTATATTTCATTTTAATTATTTATTTAGAAATTAAATTTATAGTTGGCCAGTATATTAATGGTACTAGGTGGCCAAAGCATTGATGATGATCAGCTTGTTTTAGTATCCCAGCATTATTTTTTAAAATTGTTATATTCTTATAGATTATCACTTGTTTGTGTATTAAAATTTATTATGTTTAAATAATCTGTCACATGCTAGCAAGGGCTAAATAATTAGCCTGGTCTATAGTAGACCACAAGATTGACTGTTTAGTTTTATAGTTGATAATTCATGATGATGAATGATTATTACTTTTGAGTAATGTTGGTGAATTTATAGTTAGTTGTATGCTGTTATCTTGAGCTCATTTCACATAGTTATTCATTATCAATTTTTTATATTTAATTTTATATTTTGTTGTTGACTTGGGGTTGATGATGATGAGTGTCATCACACCAGGTTCACTCCCTATAGACTCTGTACCATTACAATATGTATATAATATATATATGATCACTAGACAGAACTTACCAATAGCTCTAATCAAGCTTTATTTTATAAGTGCCGAAAGAGAAAGAATTCAAAATCTCTATCAGAAAGTCTCTATTTCCAGACCTATTCATTTCAAGCTATTATTTCTATGGTCATTCTAATTATTCTGTAGCTCTCACAATTGAAAGATTGTTAGTAAACATAAATTGCTTAAGAAGTTTTCCTTTTAATTACTTTAACAATGACTTGTGAGTTTATGTTATTTAAAGTCCAAATTTTTTTATTTAATTAAATAATGGATGTTGTTGTCAGTATTGATCTTCAAATAAAGATTTGTTACCTCTCCATGGTATTTGTTTATCACAATAGCTATGTGATGAGATAATGAATCTGGCAAAGAAGACATTTCTAAGAAAATGAAAGTAACTTTTATAAACTTTACATTGTGTATCATTTCTTAGGCAATAAGACAAAGAAATAACCACAGGAATCACTAAATGTCTTGAGATCATACTCTGCCATTTTAAAAGGTTTTATCTGTTCTTAGCACTTTCAGTCATTGTAAAAAAAAAAATCCATAATAATTTAAAATTAAAAAATAATAATTTTCTTTTAAAATAAATTACATTATTTTACATGCAAATAAAACATATTTTTTAAAAATATATTCTCTTTCTACTTCTCTTTTCCCATTAAACTAACACAGTACTAATATATTAAAAAAACAAAAATCTATTTTAAAACATAAAGTTTAAAATGTTAAATAAAGTAAATCAAACAACTAACACACTCCTTTTGTTATTAACAATAGCAAATTTTTAATACAGTAATGTCACCCAGTGCAAGCCATAGTAATCAATGGATGCTCAAAGGTTTGTGCATAAAATCATCTGCTTACTCAGTCAATATCCCCAATCTAGTTTTTACCTTTCATCAGTGATAAGCATTGGATCTGAGAGGATTACACCTAGATCTTAGGATCTAATGCAACACCCCAGAAGCCACTTTTTACCTATTTAGTTAATTATAGAGCTAGAAGCCCAAGATGAAAACACAATGTTTTCAATCCAAGCTCATTTGCTTATATAGTCATACAGATCTGAATCAAGTTTAGTATTCAATATATTTTGGCATCTTTGGTTTTTCAAAAACCACAGTCACCATTATCTATAGACAAGATTGTAATAATATTAAATATTGCTAACATACTTATAATATAAAGCTGTATAAAATAATAGCAATTAATCAATTAAACTGGCTTAGCACTTTCAAGAAAATGTATTTCTCATAATCATAGCCTGTTATGACTCATTCATCATGCCTCTCACTGGAAACTAATTGACTCATTTGCATAGAGTTTGCATATTATACATATAGAATGATTCCAATGAATGAGTCATAACAGGCTATGATTATGAGAAATACATTTTCTCGAAAGCACTAAGCCAGTTTAATTGATTAATTGCTATTAATTTATACAGCTTTACATTATAAGTGTGATAGCACTATTTAATATTATTATAATTTGGACAAGCATAAAACATAAGTTTATGATTTACTACTTAATAGACAAAATTGGTATAAAACTACTAAAATATCACATGACTACTATTTTCTATGCTTACACAAGCTATTAATAATAGTAGCAAACTCTTCATATAATAGAGGCACCCAATGCAAGCCTTGGAAACTCCCTATCTGATACCTATTTATTCAATACCTCCAGATTCCAGCCTATAGTATAATGAAGACTGTGGTTTTTGAAAAATCCAGACACCAAAATGTATAAATGCTGAACTGAGTTCAGATCTATATGACTATGCAAACAAATGAGCTTGCAGTGTTTTTATCTTGGGCTCCTAGCTTGATAGTTAATGAAGTAAGTAGGTTGTAGCTGGAGGGTTGGATCAGATCTTAAAATCTAGGTGCAATGCTCTCAGATCCAATGCTTCTCATTGATGAATAGGCACTAAATAAGAATTTTATGTACAAACTTTCTTGCACTGGGTGGCATTATTTTATGGAGAGTTTGTTAACTGTCATTAATAGCTTGTATAAGCATAGAAAATTGTGATAATGTTTTGGTGGTCCTTTTGTTATTACTATTTCACTAATTCATTAACCCCCTAGTAATACTTATTAAGGCAATAAATAAATTTATAACCCTCTAGTGTAAATCATTAAATCCTAATTTTAATATATATGCTTTGTAAACATACGTCTAACTATTTATATAAACATTTTCTCACAAAGATATGCATATGTTTTAGCATGTACTTTAAATAAATATAAATGTATTTAACCAAGATAAATACCGATATTATAGATTTTTATTCGGTATGAAAGAAAATAAATATTGCTACAATATAATAAAATTGTTCACAACGGATATATCCAATTAATTATACTTATAATGAAGTTTTTATAATAAACTATTGACATATTAACTTCTAAATAAGCTAAAAAAATTTAGATACATTTATTTGGATATAGGTCGTTCATCCATATCTACAATAAATTACCACATTTAGTGTTAATCTAAAAAAAATCAAGCTCTTGAACCTGACAATATAATAACTAAGCTGAATTACTTAGGAAAGAAATAGAAAAAATATAAAGAATGTGTTGTAGAGATATAATTAAAAAGGAGCTGTAAGTACTTCGAACAATAGATATAGAAGTCAAGAAAAGCTTTTTAAATAGAGCCAGTTTTTTGATAAACCACTAATGATAATAACAATCAAATAATTTAAATTATAATAATAATAAATATATGAATTACGGTTGATGGATCAAATATTTACAAATTTAAAATGCACTATGTATAACATTAAAAATACTTCAAATTTAATGTAAATAAAAATCGTTTGACGGCGCTCTGAGCGGAATTTATATTTTGCAGCGGAAGTTAAAATAGACATTTAAATTAATACCTAATAATTTTGTTAAGCAAATGGGGATTGGAGTTTTGACTTTGGTAATTTTTTTAAATAACCAATAGAAGAATAGTGTATTATATTATTGAAGGAAAAGATTTTAATTTCCCGCCATTTTCAAAGTTTATTAGTATTTATGCTCAATTTTATTTGACACTATGTAAGTTGAATTTTTTAAATGTTAATCTATTTTTAAAATCTATATATTGCATAGTTTATTTTGTAATAATAGAAATAGACTATTTAAATAATGTTTTGCAATGTTAACATTTTTAAATGATTATCTGTCTTCGTAATTGTGTTTTTACTGTAAAAAATTACACTTTCTTTTGCCGTTTTAATTATATAAAAGACTTATTAAAACGTACGATGTAATTAAATATTGAAGTAGTAGAATACATTTTGTAAGGTCCAGCGGTGATAAATAGTGAGAAGCTGCAATAAATAACAATCATGCCATATAGCTTGTTCATAGTATCTTATTGCCTACTTCAGGCATAGGATTTCAACATTCGTTCAATTAATATGAAATAAACGTTACGGTATTGTTTGTGCGTTGAAATTAATTATTATTTTTTAACTACTAAAACATTTTAAAGTCAAAATAAATACATAATCCTTATTTTTTTCTTTGAAGATATTGATTCTTTCACTTGTAGTATATTGTTTAGACCCAGGGATGTGAAGATCCGTTCTTCTGCCAAGAAGCCTTTTGGATATTTATAATATTCGCAGACCATACAAAATTATCGACTTAAAAATTAGCCTGCTATAGTGGATCAAACATTTGACTAATTTATCACTAATAATTAGAGGTAGGCAATCTTTTCAATTGGTAGGCCTCTTTCAATTTACTCCTTTTAAATAAGAGCCATAATTGTTTTGTGAATTAAAAATAAAGTAATACCATTATTATTAATGATTGTTGAACATTTAATGACAATTTGCCTTGTAACTTCTTGACATATTTATATTCTCAAATTTCTTCTTATATTCTGAATAGATTAATTTTACAATAGGTAGGATGCAATCATTTATTAACTCCCTATCAGAAAATAGTTTCAAAAGTAATTTGCCTTCACAGAATTTTTTCACTTGTTTGGACTTGATGATGCTCCTTTTCAAGTTTTTTATTTTAATATTTCTTTCCCAACAAATTTTATTATAATCAGAATGTTTTGATAAATAGTTTTTTTATTAAGCAAATTACTTTCCAATCATATCAGGCACATCAATTTACTATTTCTTTTTCTATTAAAATATGGAAATTTTTTGTGTCAGTTTTTTTTTCTCTTAACTAAAAAATAAATGCAAAATAATGTACTGGTCAATTTTGTTTAATCAGTCAACAAGAGCAAAAGACTGAGCAGAGACTCTCAACCAGTTGACCAGGATATCCAGCCCATGAGTCTTGACAGCACACAGTTTCTCTCTGCATAGCTGAATGTAGCTCAGGAACCAAATGGATTCTTTTCTCAGGGTTCTTCATCACTCTCAAGATGACATAGGGTAGCACACTTCAGTCTTACATAAATCTATTTACCTGGGTGATTACCTATTTTCAGGCCTAGTCGTTTCAAACTAGGGCTACTCAACATATAAATAAGAACTAAGTATGTGTTTGAGAATATATAACTAAATAATTCGGCTTGCAACTTCACATAGGTTATTATAGATTTATTTATACACAAGTAATTCAGAGCAGCTTACTAGATGATGATGATTGTGTCTGCTGGCCTTTACTGTATTATACCAGGGAATGGTAGCTTACAATACTATATAGTGCTTTAATTCTTGTGTTCATGGTGTTTATCAACCTATTCTGGGCATAAGACATAATTAATTTTATATTTGATACAAAAGAGTTTCTTGTGATAGAGTTTGAATTCAGGTTGCCTGGGGATGCTATATGTAAGTGTGGGCATAATAAGGGAATAACATTAAGGAATTGCGGTATTGCCTGAGATCATGGAGACCATGGTAGTGTACAATGATGGGGATCGGCTTAAGCAATCGGTTGGCAATGGTTCATGCTATGAGTGATGTGCCATGTCACAGAGATGTATCTGCTTCCAACCATAGGTACATACACCCTGGAGAGAGCACAGGTAGTGCATAAAATCCGGAATTTGGGGTTGCAAGGAACCTCCACCCCCTGCAGGACCCGGATCGGGATACATCAGTAGGTAAAACTCTCAGACATTTTGCGTCTGGTCTATCCTTACCACGTTTGGCTGTTAAGATGACAGAACCATGCAAAACATATATATAATTCATTTAGTAGATATCATATCTGGAGATCGTTAGCAATGCAAATGAATGGATAAAACTACTATATTAAATATTCGCACGTTCTAGATAACATTAAACCTTTAATTACTAAATCACTAGCACCCCCAGTAAACCACAACTAAGAAGACGATGCCTCGCCCTTGTTGCAAGAGTTATTTATTCTTAACTAATATGTGAATAATTTCAGAAATTATTGGGGGGAATTTAAAGATTCCCGAATAAGTTGATAATTATCATTAATTTCCCACACGGATCTACACATATATTGCGGCTTTTTATTTATTAATATTATTATCATATGGATCGGTAATGATATTGCATTCTACACATAGCCATAAATTTACTTATGGTTATTTTCAATGTACCAGGGTTATATATATCAGAGTAGAGTCTATAGATAATTTTAGTATTTTTAATGGTAATTCTCTGATGCTTTAGATTACATATATATTTAATTTCTAGACCCAGATTTTATCATAATTAAGAGCACTAATTTCCGTAACTAGCATGAAATAAAATTAATAATTCGTTTACAAATAATTCTACTAATTTAGTATACCTAGCTAATTTATATATATATATAATCAATGAAGTACATATAGCAAAATAATAACAGGTGAATAAATAATCAATAATTACGCTCGCCATCCCATTTTGATCTGAATGTATTTCTAAGAATTCATATAACTTACCCTGATTTGATGGAGGGAAGAGATTTTCAGAATAATTTAATCAAATTATTTGTTTGCTTTAAAACTTTATTTTTCAGCGTCTTCTTGCTCCGCTTCATCTCTAGAGACTTCGAGGATCAAGAAGCATAAACAATCCACTTTAAAATGTCAACTCTTAAATCTCTTCCTCACTTTTACTTAACATAAAATAAATTGAGTTATTTAATAATTTATAGGTTGAATCGTTCCAACAGACGTACACTAAAAGCAAATAATTACATATATAGAAGGTTAAGACTAATTTAAACCAAGTTAATTACATGAGTTTTAGTTATAGTTAATAATTATTGAAGAGTTATAAACATTTTTACTGGTAATCTTGGGACCTCTGGACTTCTTTTCACCTATATGCATTGGTGGCTTGGGGTGTTTTATGTTAGCATCATAGGGCAGTGTGGATGGAAATTTCATTGTGGCACTTCTATGGATGCTCGGCTCTCCAACGACCTAGAGAAGCCCACGCTCATGCATTCTATCAGGTACTCTAATCAGCTTCTTAAAATATATTTTGTTTTAGACTTCTGCTGGCTTCTTGGCAGTTATATGGTATTGATCTCTCTATTTCTCTTTTAATTACAAGAAAATATTGATAATCATAATAATAAAATCAAAATAATACTGAACAATGCCCCACCCTGTCTTTAAATATATTTTCTTTCACTTCAAGCGGCTCTTTGCTGTAATGGCTTTCTGTTCTTAGATTTTGATCTTAATTTCAGTTCCATTTGCCACTGCATCTCTGCATACCTCTTTGGTGCCGGTTTGGTAACCTGTGCATTGTCTCTAACTTTTCTTGTCAGTAAAATGCAATGCATATAGGACATGGAGGTGTTAAACTGCAACTATATTGGTATCGCTCCGGAGACACCACTTATTTATTTAATAATTTACAGCCACTCTCCCATTGTTTACGCATTTTAACATTTCTTAAATTTTCATTAAAGATGTATTTTGCTTGGGTTTTAAAATTCTTTAAATAAATTTTTATTTCAATAAGAACCTTTTAGCAACAATTTTTTTAACTGAAATAAATAGCGTGATTGAAATAATAAATTCTTAACCTTTTAATTAACGAAATTGCACACACACACGTACCTATTTCTTATGTGTGTGAATATTTCCAAATAAATTATTAATACACTTGCTTAAATAATTATATATTAATCATTCTGTAAAATATGTTTACCGTATTATTTAGATATTTTATTGCATTATTTAAATATTTTCTTATTGTGCTATAACACACGCTTAATTAATTGTAGATAGTAAGGAAGATTGACTATTGTATCGATCTTTCTTAAATTTGCTGGTCTTATTGCTTAAGAATTGGATGGAGATAAATTTAATAAAATATCTCAATGATTAAAATATTTGATGTTATCTAAAGAAAAGTCCAGTAATTAAATAAAAGCAAGATATTTAAATCTCTCATACATTGATTCTAATTTTTTTTATTTATTATTTTCTAGTTAAATTTATCTATTAAGAATCTATTATTTCAAATACATAATCTGAGCCATTACACAATTACGAATGTTTCATAAACAGTTTTTAAAAAATAAAACTGAATGTACAAAATAAAAGTTAAAATTTTATTTTCTTTTAGAAGGGACAAGTATATGTATACTGCGTACATGTGATTTATAAACAAGCTTTCAGTTTTAAAATAAAATTTAATGTTCGAAGTTAAAAGTTAAACTTTTTCTGTTTTAAAAAGAGACATATATATATATGTAGGTATACTGTACAATACAATAGTTTATTCTCTAAAACTTTTAATTCACTTTAATATATTATCATTGTAGGCTATCGTATCAATATTTTCTTTTATATGTAAGACCTATGGGGCCTACCTAATTAAGCAGGGAATAATTTTATCAGCAGAATTTTTTTTTTTTAATATATATAATAACTGCATAGACATGACCATTTACATTTTAAGTCCAAATATTCATATAGCATAACTGGGGTGTGCAACTTCATGATTATTTTATTGCATTTTTTAGCAGGTGTATATCCCTGCTTCAGAAATTTAATTTGACAGGTTTCTCCTGAATCAGTTCCATGCAAATGCGGGAACATTGATTTTTTTTTTTAGAGCCAGAGGATCTTGTTAGAAGTGCAATGGATCGTTCTTGCCTCTTAATGAGTTATTTAGGATGCTCATTCCTTCATTCCATGACTTATTTATTTTATGAAATTTGGATCTAACTTAGTAACAGGGAAGATATTCCCGTCATTGCCTTTTATGTTGGATTTGTTATTACATTAGCAACTCAGTTCTGCTTCCCTTCTGTATGTTAAAGGCTGATATTTCAGCAGTGATAGGTCATGATTATGAGAACTATGTGATCATCTATTTTAATCATACTTGTAGGTTATTAAACTTATCCCACTTCATTTATTATCATGTACCTGCTTGAATGATATCTGCCCCAAAGATCAACTAGATATATTATTTGACGTCCCTTATTTATATAGATGAGATGCACTGAAAATTTTTACACATGTAATCACAAATTTAATGTCATGCAGTCCCTTATATATATATGTTATGCTTTGAAATTCTTTGCACATATAATCACCAATTAATGTAATTTCGACTATCTTAGAAGTTTATCAACGAAATTAAGTGGTAGTTATTTCATGTATTTATTTGTTTGTAACTTTAATACTAATAGTGTGTTTGTATTTTATATGTATATTGCATTGGGTGTTTTGTTTGCCACAGGGAAGTCATGTATTTGTAATCTAATTCTAAGAGTCTTTACTTCTGTCTGATCACCGAGCCTAATTAAGATGGAGTAGTATATGGGTTGGAATGAGTTGTAGTGGTTTAAATCATCCTAGTGGTGATTTATGTTGTTGTCTCATCCTGACCGTTACAATATATATCTATTTCCTTACATTCTAGAGCTTGGCTGCAGAAAGGAGTTTGCTGTTATTACTATGTGATTATTCATATAGTATACGAACATGGATGGGCTGCTCACCAACACGCATTAGCCAGCGTGGTGAGTTTATTGGCATTTTACCTCCGAGTTTAAGAATATTTTTTCAATATATACAATCATGACAGACAAAAATAAATCATGGCCCTTATTCCCAGGAGGCTGTAAAGTCACCAACCAAGGCAGCGGTTGATAGCTGAAGGCGGAGGGTGCTAAGAATCCCCTGATTGCGGACACAGGCTGCCATTTGATGACGAATTTTTATTTAGATACTTACAACTGCAGATCACTTTCAAGTGAAGGAGGATGCAAGAGTTAGAAGAAGAACTGTCTTATATTAAATGGGACATTATTGGACTTTGTGAAGTTAGAAGAAAAGGTGAAGAAACTATTGATTTAAAAAGTGGACATATACTCTATTATAAAGGCACTAATATTGGAAATACAAGTGGAGTAAGATTCATTATAAATAAAAAATGGAAGAATAACATTGTGGAGATTGATGGTGTATCAGACAGAGTGGCAAGATTAGTTTTACAACTTAATAGCAGATAACCAAATGCAGATAATTCATGTTTATGCCCCAACAAGTTCTCATAGTGATGAAGTTATAGAAGATTTTTATATGGATATACAAAAGGCTTTTGATCAGAGTAAACAACATTTTAAAATCGTTATGGGAGACTTTAATGCTAGAATTGGTAAACAAACGAAAGATGAAAATGCTGTAGGTAATTTTGGTTATGGTAATAGAAATGAGAGAGGACATAGACTTGTGGAGTTTGCAGAAAAAGAAAAACTTTATATTATGAATTCTTTTTTTGAGAAAAATGTTAAAAGGAAATGGACATGGAAGCATCCAAATGAAGGTACAGCAGAATTGGATTATATTTTGACTAACCGAAAATACGTATTTCAAGATTGTAATGTTCTTAATAAATTTACCACATGAAGTGATAATCGATTAGTAAGATGTAAGATACATGTTAATGCAAAACTAGAGAGACAAAAATTATTAAGAAAAATAATATTTACAGTTGATATTCCTAATCTTCAGAAACATGCTAATGAATTTAAATTAAAACTTACAAATCGGTTTCAAGTATTAGTAGATTTTGAACATGATTCAGATTTGATTGACCTTAATAGGAAAATAAGCGATACACTTTTAAAAACTGCAACAAAGATAGCTGGTAGAAAAAAGCAGCAATTGACCAGTAAAATTTCTATTGACAGTAGAGAATTTATGAAGAAAAGAAGGAATATGAGGATATACAACAATGATGCATTAAAAAAGATTGAATATCTCGAATTTTGTAAAATGGTGCAGATAAGAGTTGAAAATGATATAAGAAAGTATAATTGTGAACTAGCAAGGAAAGCTGTAGAAGAGGATAAAAGTCTAAAGAGTGTAAAACAACATTTTGGTATTGGTAGGAAATTTATATCTGCAATAAGAAAAAAAGATGGCATTATTACTAAAAAGAGAGATGACATCATAAAATGTGTAGAAGACTTCTATCAAGAATTATATAGTAATAAAGAACAAGTGCCTCCTGTACATATTCTATCTTCCGAATTGCCCAGAATTTTGATTGAGGAAGTGAGACATGCAATTAAATTTATGAAGAAAGGGAAGGCTCCAGGTAATGATGGAATTGTAATTAATATATTAAAAGAAACAGGTGAAGAAATAGAAATTTTTTTAGCAAAGTTATATACCAAATGTCTAAATGATAAAGATGTACCAGATGATTGGAAGAATGCAGTATTAATATTAATATTTAAAAAAGGTGATAAAGAAGATATTAGAAATTACAGACCTATCAGTCTTTTATCAGTTTTATACAAAATGTTTACTAAGATAATTACAACTCGTCTACAGAAAACACTGGATTTCCACCAACCAAGAGAACAAGCTGGATTTAAAAGTGGTTTTAGTACAGTAGATCATATCCAGGTATTGAGAGAAATTATAGAAAGGATAAATGAATATGCGTTGCCATTATGCTTAGGATTTGTAGACTATGAAAAGGTATTTGATTCTATAAACATTTCTTCAGTGATTAAAGCATTGGATCATCAAGGTGTAGATCCAGGATATTGTCATATTTTGAAGAATATTTATAAAAATGCAACAGCAACAATTAGATTACATACTGATAGTAGGAAGATCAACATTGAAAAGGGTGTAAGACAGGGTGACTCCATATCTCCAAAACTTTTTACAGCAGTGCTGCAAGAAGCATTTTGGGGATTAAAATGGGAAGCTAAAGGAGTAAAAGTAAATGGAGATTATTTAAGTCATTTAGATTTTACAGATGATGTAATTGTTTTTGCAAGTAATGCTTTGGAGCTACCGGAAATGTTGCAGGAGTTATCAGATGAAAGTAGGACTAAAGATAAATGTTAAAAAGACTAAAGTAATGTTTAATAGATTTTCTCAAAATATGAAAATAAAGATTGATTATGATGAGTTAGAAGAAGTTAACAGTTACAAATACCTTGGTCAGATTATTAATACAGATGGAAATATATTGGATGAAATTAATCATAGAATTAAACTTGGTTGGAGTGCTTTTGGTAGAAATAACTTGATACTAAAAGGAAATATGCCTATGTGTTTGAAAAGGAAGGTTTTTAATAAATGTGTTTTGCCAGTTCTTACTTATGGATCTGAGACTTGGACACTTAATAGAAGAGCAATACAGAGACTTCAGACCACTCAAAGAAGTATGGGGAGATGCATGTTGAGAGTAACAAGAAGGGATCGAAAACGCAATGTATGGGATAGAGAACAAACAGGTGTTACTGACCTCATTGAAAAAATTAAAAGACTGAAGTGGAGTTGGGCTGGACATATTGTTAGAAGAGATGATAACAGATGGACAATTGAAATTTTAAACTGGATTCCAAGAGATTGTAAAAGACCCAGAAAGAGACCTCGTGAGATGGATGGATGAAATAAGAAAGTGTGCAGGGGTGATGTGGAGAAGAGAAGCTAAAGATAGGAAAAGATGGATTGAACTTGGAGAGACCTTCATCCTGCAGTGGATTGATAATGGTTGATGATGATGATGATTCTAGAGCTTAAAAATTTAATTTTATTTAGCTGTAAAATTATCAATAATGGAAATGTCTTTGATTCTTGAAAGAAATTATTTACTCTAATAAATGAGCTCAAAACTAAAAATGTTTTGATTTAAAATTAGAACTATTAAAAAAATATGTCAATATTTTTAAATAAACAATTAAGAGTCATAATCATCATTGATAGCACTTGATTTAAATTATTTGCCACAATAAAACTTTAAGCTTAAGAAATTTAGCTATAGAAATTGTGATGTTTTTTTTTTTTCCAAGGATTGGAGTTTTAAGATGGGAAAAGTTTCACTTATTCTGCCCCATATATTGTAGCTTCTATAACCACGCTTGGCTGAGAAAGCTCCAATGTCTTATTATTACAGCATATATTTTGTTTGAAACCAGATTATATAATGGACTAATAAGAGCTTAGTATATTTGATCAGATTTGTTACTTACAAATCTTTGGAATTAATATCATATTAAAAGCAATTAAATTTAATAATTGCTAGCTTTTATTTTGAAAAATTTTGACTTGTGTATCATTTGTGGTTTATTATGTCTTTTGATATTTTAATAGAGAATCTGTAAACACTCGTTTGATAATATAAAATAAAGTTTGCTTAAATGATATATGTGATTTAGTTATGCATTAATATTTATTTTTCTGGTTATATTATGTACATTTTTTGATACAATTCTGTATTATTTTATGTCTATGCAAATAAAGTTTGCTTATTAAAAATATTTCTGATTCTTAGCTCTGATATTATTGCTTGCTTTGATGTCAATGTAATATTTTCATGGTACAATATTATAGATTATAAGCTTAGTTTGTTCATCTTTGTAGTCTCTTAGTGAGAATCATTTCTTTTCTTTAACTCTCTCTTTCTCTGAATTGGAGGTTTAATAATAGTATAATCATAAGCAGCAAAATTAACTATTTATAAGCTCACAAAATGTTTATTTTTTGACTTATATAATTTGTGTATTTTTTTAATTATAATGTTAAATGGAAATTATTTGTCCTTAATTGTCTGCGAAAAAATAGGTCTCACACACCAAAGCAGATTATCTTATCCAAGCTTTTTCATTTCTTACTTTACTTAAATTCTTATAGCTACTCATTTTTAAAATATCATTTTTTTCTCTATCTTTTTTATTTATTTCTTCCAGTTTTCCAATATATCTTTCATAATGCCTTTGTCTTGAAATTTTTAAATAAAATTGTTGTTTATAAATAAATAATAATTATGTTTTATTTAATTTTTTAAATATATTTTTCAGTTAATATATATAAAATGGATAAACGAAAATCATTTGTTGGAAAAAATACAGCAAAACCTTTAAAGAAAATGAGGTAGGTTAATTATATGTCCTTAATAAAATTTCTTTATTGTACAATTGTACACACAAATTTTGTAAATGAAACATCTCATGTACAAAATATGTATTATTTGAAAATGGCAGTCTGTTTTACCTAGATATAATGAAACATTTTTATCATAGTTAAAGTCAAAATATTTAATGAAATAAATAAGTTCAGTTTTTTAAATAAAATTTTTATGATTTTTACAACATAGTAATTACTATTATTTACTTACATTTTGATAAAATCTAATGATTTTTACAATATAGTAATTATTATTATTTATAAATAATTGATTTTTATTTTCATTTTTTAAATTTTTTTAAAGTAAATAATTAGAATTTTCCATTTCTAATGTAATACACAGGCAATAGAAAAGTAATTATTCCAGCCTTGTATGAAAATAAACAGAATGAAATGATTTATTTTTAGTGTTTGTTCGATATATTTACTATTATTCTTAATATGAAAATTAAGATGTTTACCCAGTTATCAGACATGACCAATGATATCAGGAATAATTGTATTATACACATTTTGCTTATACCTTACTCGAATATTTACAGAATTGGATGCTTTTAATTAATTTTAAGAACGCAAAGAATGTTATTTTTAGACATCTCTCTGATCCATTAGACATTAGTGAAGACTTTTGCTATAATGAACAAGAATAGAAATTGCTATATTATCATAATTTTATTTCCTAGAAGATATAGTATATAGTTTCATCATTAATGAATTTTTTTTAAAACCAAGTCTAAATAACATAAATTTATAAATGACTTAGTATAGATACAGTATATATTTAACAGTAGATTATCTTTGATTTTGATTTTCTATATATCTTTGATTTTCTATGTATAGACTTAGTTGAAATTGTTTTTTATTGCTAAAATGCATTATAGTTTTTAAAAATATATATTAATTTTTGATACTGGATTTATGAACATCTTAAAAATTTATTCTCCAGGATGCAAAATAAATTCAGGCATTTAACATTTATTTATTAATATTATTTTTTTATGAAAGTTTTTTTAATTATTTATCATGTTGATATAAAGATAAAAATCATCAAAAATTGAAAATAATGAAGTCCATTATACTGTTTTTTCATATAAATTATAATAAATAACAAAACATATATAACAAGCTATATAAATGTGTATATATATTAATATTGCACATAATAAGCTTTTTTCAGTTCATGGTTTTGTGGTGTTTTTTTGTTTTTTATAATGGGAGTAAAATAATAACAAAAACAAAATAAAACATGAATAAAACAGAGTAAAATTATGATATAGAGATTCTATAAAAGTTGAAAGAATTGACTATATAATATAACAATACACAATATAAATAAAAATATAAATCTTTGCAACTTTAGGTATACTACTTTATTATATAATTTTCCATTCATTTTTATTTGACCAGTTATTAAATTTATTGAAGTTTTATAAATATTCATACAATTATTTAAGTTATGTTTAATATAATATGTTCATATATTTGTCTTCTTTTTGGATTTTTAATGTAATTTAAAGGTTTAATGTTTTTTGTAGAACTATTTTATGTTCATATATTAAGTTGTGAATATATAAAGTGGATTTATCATCTCGCCCATTCATTTCATTGTTATGTTATTTCTCTCTTATATCTGAATATAAAATTAAATATTTAGAGGTAATGATAACAAAAGTATATTAAAAATTTTATTAAAGAAGATAGATGAAAAAAAATTATTTCTATGGATTCACAATAAGCATTGGTTTAAAAGAGCAGTCATTAAAAATTGTAAATATAGAAATGATAAATATAATACAGTTAAAAGTGTAGTTGATTTACAAAAAAAATATTAAATTATATAAAGATTATTGTTATAATCCATTAAATATATTTTTTAATTTTAAAAAATCTATATTAAATAGTAACATTTCTATGCATGGTAGTAGCAAGAGTTCAAATAAAAAATGGATCAAATTTTTATATTATCCTAACATTTATATTACTTAAAAATGAAAGTTATATTGATAAACATATAAATATTGGATAGTCAAATAGTAAAAGTCTAGAAACATTAATAAGTAATTATAAAATAAGAGCTAATATAAAATAGAAAAACGGAATCATATATAAAATTAATTGTAATCATTATGATATGATTTACTACAGCCAAAGAACATAATAATGCAATTAAAAAGAGGAGATGATAAATCTACTTTATACATTCATTACTTAACATATGGATCTAAAATAGATACTATATAAAATATTAAATCTTTAAATTCCATTTAAAAAAACAATTATATGAAACATGTATTAAGCATAACTTAAATAATTCAATTAATAATTGGTCATTTAAAAATGAATGGAAAATTATATAATAAGTAGTATTTATAAAGTTGTATAGGGTGTGCTTTTATTTATTCTGTATATTGTTATGTTAAATAGATAATTCTTTCAACTTTTATAGAATCTCCATATCATTATTCTATTGTTTTATTTTGTCATTATTATTTTGCTTCTATTATAGAACCCTAAATAGTGTTCTATCTGCAATAATTGGTTAATATTAAAATAGATGCTTAACATTTGAAAATGTATAAAACCACATGCTGAAAAAGGCTTTTTATGTATAATTATTAATATATATTTATATAGTATATATGATAATTTTATTTGTTATAATTTATAAAGATAAAAATTAAATTTTTTTAAAATAATTTTAATTTATAATATTATAAAGTTTTATTTATTTTTGAAAAATAATTATCATACTGTAGCACAATTTTTGTAAAAATACATTCATTTTAAATATATAATAAACATAATAATTGGAAGTGTAGAATTTAAAAACATAAATGATTAATTGTTTGAATGATTTTATGTATAAAAGCTTGTATATTATATATCTACTTAATAAAAATTATGAGTTATAAAATAAGAGGTAAAGATATATGTAAAATATATAGAAATAAGTCTACTAATATTTTTTTTTAAATCTTAATTTCTATTTATCAAATTATGTGTAGTCTTGTTTGTTTTTTGAGGCTCATAATTAGGGAATACTCTTGATTTATGGAAAATTTTAATCGCTGTATATATGTTTTGAATAATTAATATTGTTTATTATATACATTTTTTTTTTTTTTTTGGTTATTTATCATATTAGTTTTTTAATGATTCAAAATAACGTGGAAAACTTTATTACTTGCTTTAGAGAAAGTATAGTTGAATATGTTGGGAAAAGCAAATAGACATAACACTGGCATGCTAATGATTGTCCAACAATTAAGTATCGATTCAGTTACAATCTACTTCCAAAATTTTTTAGATTAAATAAATATTTGTGTTGTTGCATGTAATGTTAGATTATGAATAAATTAGTAAAAAAAAAAATATTAGAAATATCATGGCTAGTGAGATTTGAATAAGAATTTATTGTTATGATAATAAAAGTAGTTGCAATAGAGTAAATAATATTTTAGGACTAAGAGTAAGAGATAGTAAATATTATGATTGTTAATGGGAAGCAAAAGTTGTTCAAAGTGACCTAATGATTATACAAGTATACATGCTATCTAGAGAATATGATGATGAAAAAGAAAAATTATACATGAAATTGAAAAAGTAATTAAAAAATGAATAAAAAAATTAGCTTTTTTTTTTTATAATATTAATAATAAAGGAGAATTAGAATGTTATTGGAGTTCAAAAAAGATCTAAGATTATAAATGTTATATTATAATTAAAAAATGAAATAGGTTAATGAATAATACATTTTTGTGGAGAAAATGGTATGATAATAAAAGAAATTTTTTACAAATGAAAAGTATAATTTTTCTGTTGAATTATTAAAGTATTAAGTTAGAACCGGTTTAGGAATTATGCATTTTCCTGCAGCTGAAATATTTATAGAAAGATAGTAAAACATTAGAGAAAATTTTACAAATTTATTAAATAAGTGTGAATAATAGCAAGATAAGTGATAATGTAATTTCAAAATAAAAGATGCAAAATATTTAAGAAGAGTAAAAAAACTTTAAAATGATTAATAAAATGATTGAGAAAGGATGAAAAAATATAAATAAAGAATTAAGTAGGAGTATGTATTGAAAGATTAAAAATAAATTGAGACGTGTTTGATAAAATTTAAAAAAATATGTTATAGAAAAGGAATATATATATACGCATTGTAGGGTATTAGTTCAAACCCTTATCCCAACCCCAAGGATCCCAGACGGAAAGGGGAGAAAATTTTTCTTTTCATTTCTAGTTTTATATATTGAATATATTGTAACGCTAGTGAAATATATATTACGAAACAAACATCTGCATTACATATTTATAATTTAAAAATAAATGATTGAATTATTAATAGAAACGAAAATTGAAAAAAATATAATATGTTTTAGAGTTGTTTTCTTTTGTTTTAAGAAACATAATTTTGTAAAAGCAAAAGATTGCGTCATATTTTTTTTCTTGTAAAATAGAAAAGTTTTAATATTGAGAGCATGTGGGGGAGAAAATCTAAAATAAAAAAGATTTAAAACTCATCTTCTCCTTTTTATAAATTAAAAAGAAATTAAAAGAATAAAATGTATAAAAATAAGTAAATATGAAAAATCAGGATAAAAATTAGTTTGTAATAGAAAACTTATGAAAATGTAATTAGATTAAAAGATTATTGGTTGATAAAAAAAGAGATAAAATTGATAAATGAATTAATTAAAAAAACATGTAAACTATCTCATAAAAGCAATATTAGATTAATCTAAGAAGATTAGATAACTTGCAATGTAAAGGGTAATTAAAAACAGACTTGTTATGATCAAAATTAAAAAAATAATGATAAGGAATTAAAACAATGAGAGGAAGAGTATAAAAACTTGCAGCTGTTTGTTATTGAATTCTGCTCTTGAGTCTGTTAGATCAATCCAGTCTTCATGCTGTTATTGATGCATTATGTTTTTCATTATGCTAGAGATTCAGCAATCTAAGCACAAAATACAACCATTCATTACTGCTGCAGAAAATATTGCAGAAGCTGCAGAATTAACAATATGCATTGCTAGACCGTCTTAGAAGTGTTCGACAGGGCTTCAGGCCCTGACGTTGTCTGCCAAAAATCAATTGTCCACTTCTGGAACTAATGCCCAGAATCAATGCCTAAATGGTAAAATAGACACTGCCACATACTCTCCCATTGCCAAGCCAAGCCCTGAAACCATCGATGGAAACCAAAAAGCCAATCGGTTGGAAAGTGCAAACCAAACCAAAGGGACTGTGTCATCTCAATCTCACGAAAGCCTAAGTAAATATATTTTCCATAATAATGGTCTGTAGATACTTGATATTTTTTTTTTAAAAAGTGAAATGAACTCTAATGAAGGACTATATAAAAATTAACCTGATTAATCATTTATATTTATGTAAAATATTAGATTCTTATGTTATATATGGGCGCTTGAATAAATATTAATGTTTGTTTAGGTATTATTTGGTCTAATCTCTCTCTTGTCATTGCGTCACCAGTTATTTAAAGATATAAATGTCTGTGTTTTAAGTTAATATGCTGGACTCCCTGATTAAGAGTATGAAGTAGCTTGGGATATTTCAAACACTGGATTGTGTGCCTGTCGTCTGAAGGTTTCCAGCTATATAACATATGTCGGTTGATGCCTGGGTTTGATCCTCAAAACAAAATGCTTTGGATGGCAGGTTTTGTTCTAGCAGTTGGCCACGGACAGGAAATGTGGTCATGTTATGCTTTGTATAGCATATAGCCCAATCTGACCATGGGTATCATTGATAGCTGTGCTATCAATTATATTCTCCCCTCTGCTTGAAGGGTCGGTCCATTGCTGCTTTCACAAAGTTGCCAAAAGTTAGTTAGAAATTTTCAAAAGTTGCAATAAACGTGTAACTTCCACAGATTCGGTTCAATATATATATAGAGGACAAAGTAGAATGTATATATGAGCATAGATAATTTGAGGAAAGAACTGACTTTATAATATATTGATTTTAAATAAGAAGTATGGTAGATGGTTATACTAACATTTTGTTAATAAGGTAATTGACTTACACTTATTGAAGAATTAAAAGTACTCAGATATGTAGTTAATGAATTGGTTTTGGATCTATATCATTCAAGTAGATTTGCTTGGGTTTAAATATTAGGTTGCATTAATCAAGTTTATAGCTCTTCGGACATAACAGACTTAATATTATTTGTTGGATGCTTATCTGCAATTGTTTTGACTTTAATTCTGGGTCCCATTGAATAAAATAGACTGGGCTAAGGTTGAAGATCAGAATATAAATATTGAAAATACAAATTTTGATTTTTTTTTTTTTTTTAAAATTTTATTGAGTATAGTTTAAATGTATTTAATTGCATTATTTGTAGTTGGACTGATTATAATTCTTCTCTAATTTTATGCATTATTTGAATAATAAATAATGGGAATTGAGATTAATAATCAAGAGAGGGAATTAGATGTATAATTTCAATTAGTAGTTATAGAGTTAAAGCTGGAATGCATGTAGGTGTGTGTGTACATGTGCATGTAAATATACAAACACAGATTTAAACATTAATGTATATATATATCAAAAGGTCTTAATAATTTCATACTTTCTTTGTAAGGAAAAAAAAATTTTTTTTAAGTCTAGTTTTTTAAGTAAAGAGATAGAGAGAAAGGTAGGGCCAATTTGAAAGATAAAGATAAATCCAGTGTTGGGGGAGAAAGAGAAATCCATTAATAAGCAGTTGAAAAGAAACCGTTAATTATTTTAGACCAGCAATGAATAAATTGATAGAAAAAAAAAATTCAACTATCAGATAATTATCTCGTTTTATAGATAAAGACATTTATAAACAACAAATGGTATCTACAGCTGTAGGTATTCCAATAGATAAGGACACCATGATGGCACCAAGGCTAATATATATATATATTAGGGAAGAGGGAGATTGTGAGTGAATTTTTAGTTAAGTAGTAAACTTAGAACTAATCCGTCAAAAAACTTGCCTTTTTTTTTTTGATATATTCAAAGGATTTTACAAAGAAGATGCAGTGCTAAACTCCAATATATTTTATTGAAACAGGCCATCCAAGAATTTTCCCACATCTGAAATTTTAAATGGAGTGTGGAAACTAAGAAGTACCTATGACTGACTGATTATAAGAAACCAAAGGAGACTCCAACCTCGCCATTGCCCCATCTCTCCATTCTATGGATTCCAATAAATGTTGAGAAACTACAATACAGAGAGTGAATTCAAGAAATGTAAGAAAAAATACCCATTTGTCTATTGGCATACCCCAGAAAGAAAGGAAAGAGCAAAAAAAAAAAAAAAGCAATTGCGGTCCTGAAGCCAATTGTCTTGAAAAGAAATTTTTTGGATTGTAAACTGATAATTCTTGTCCCAGATCCATATAATCATCATCATCACTGTAAAAGTGTGAACCAAATTTAAATTATTAATAATGAATGAACTCTATTTAAAATAAGTCATTGAGCTGATTGAGACAGTTTCTACATTCAAAGGAGAAGCATCTATAAATATCAAACTCTTTCTCAATAACTCTTAATAATTCTTTTTAAATATCCATTTGTTTTTTCTCTCCCAAAACGTGAAAATAAACATCCCTTATTTAAAAAAAAAGGAAAAAAAAAGAGAAGGGGGGGTTTTCCATAATGATTGATATTGGCTACATCAGTAATATATTGTTTTATGTTTTGGTAGTATTATTATATGTAACCATGTACATAGGAGTGTATTTTTTTTTAAATGTTTTCTGTTTGTTTAGTAATTTTTTTATTTTTTTATTGTATATTTTATAGGAAGGTCTACTACAAAATTTTTTAATATTGGGAAATAAAACACACAATAACATCTGTTTGCATGGGTGGGTGTTGTGTATAAATATGCAAACCAAGAAAGGGAATAAGAAGTCAAAATTTATTATTATAGGAAATAAATTTTAAGTAATCACTAACCTTAATTTAATAACAAACCGGATGAATGAGGATTATGACTAGAAACAGGTCTATCTTTAGATCCTCACAACTTTATAATTTAGGGAAATTTTCTTTACCTATCTTTTTATATATTCCTTTTTTTCTTTTTTTGTATATTTTATGAGATATATACTGTACACATATAAATTTTCCTTATTTAGACACCCATAGTACACTCATCTCACTATTGATTTTAATTTTCATTAAGGGGGTGGGGGGATTATTAGTATTGTTATTAATCATTGAATACAATTAATCTTTATTGATTATTATGTAAATTTTTCTGTGTATGTTAAAGAGTAAATAATAATAAAATTAAGTGATCTGATTAAAGAAATTTATCTGTTTCTTGGGGTTGATGGATTTTCTTATGGAAATAGTTTAGTAATCATCCTCATTATTAGATTCCCATCATAAACCATAGTGTAGAGATGTAATGATAATTTGATAATAATTAGAGAATAGAAGCAACATAATATGACTTATCAGAGGCCAGGCACATTGGCTTATTATTAAAAACGGGGGGAGGGGGTTCATTAGACTAGTGTAAGTTATTCTAATATACATTGGTGCAGACCATAGCATAGGTCACCAATTCTAAATTAATAACAGTCATGATTTATGTAAAGCCAGTTGTAATATCCATTGTAGAATCTGTCATCAAGTTGTGGTTGGGAGGATCATCATTATCATCATTTTGTCAATTGTTGATCTAAGGAGTGAATAGAATAAGTAGCCGTATCAGCGATTGTTTTTCTTTTATTTATGAGCTAGCTTAGAGGTAAGACTCCCATCGTTAAATCGTAAAGACTTCTGATGGTGGGTGGTTAAATATAGTCTATCTTATATATACCTATCCCCTTTGCCATCCACCAGTCCAGCACAAGAAGTTTCATATTTACTCACTAGATCACTTTCATCGGCGGGAGGCTAGTCCTCATGTTAATCCAGTACAATATATAAAAAGTAGATAAGTTTTACTTACATAATAAAAATTAAAAAAAAATGGATGGGGAGAAAAAAAGACCAGATTCAGAATAACAATCAAAGAAGGGAAAAGATATTAGTGTAAAGAATACACATATTGAAGTGACAGTGGGGATATGTAAGTGATTTGTGTGATAGAAATGATAAATCCTCATTAGTGTTAATAGAAAAGAAAGTGAAAATAAATAGGGATGTAACTGATTGATAGTGAGGATGAGATTTTAAAAGTTATTACTGAGAATCTTTTATTGAATACTACAGGCAAAAAGATTTTAGAGAATAAGATAAAGTTTGTATTTTAATTTATGACTTAATAGATTGGCAAATTTAACAGCTATATTGGAGAAACATATAATTAATTAGAATTTCAAATCCAAGTGTATAATCGTTATTTTTGAAATAACTTATATTGTAACTGTATTCCATTGAAAAAATTTTCATCACCATCTTTTCTGATTATATTTGTATTTCAAGAAAAACCTTTTGAGAGATGAATTAGAGATTTGAAACACCTGATTCTCCTCTGCACCAAAAATAATAATCTGAGTTGACATTTATAAATTGTAATTGCTATGTATTTGATTTTAAAGTTCGATAAATTTGCAATCACTTGTGCTTATATGGTGTTAAATTTAGTAATGTGTCACCTTACTCATTTCACAGAGACAAAATATCCATATATTGAACGAAATGAGTGCTTCTGTAGAAAAATTCACTAAAACTTCAAAAGCTTTAATTAAAATTCAATTTAAAAAGTTCACTAAAATATGTACATATTTAATCTCACAAATTCGATCCAACAAGTTGCACATACAATAGTGTAGTAAGAACAATAAGTCATTAGTGTATGTAAGCTATTTTGCAAAGCTTAAAAAAAAATCTCAAAACTATTTTGCTAAACATAAAAAAAGAAGAAAGACTATTCAAACTTTTTTTTTTGTTATTGTATGGAATTTCTGTTGACTTTCAATTTTTTTCTCCAACAATTGAATTGTTTTTATATTCAACAAGGAATGAGTTTGACCAATAGGTCAATTATAAAAAGTTCACACAATGCTAAAATCTAATTTACAATAAAAACTTAAGAATGTTAAAAGCATTTGCAAGATAAAAATATATTGATAATGTATTATCTCTATTTAAACTAATCATGATCTGATTCACATGAAAAAAGAATGAATAATTCAAACTCATTATTTTTTGTATGAAATTTTTGTTGACTTTCACTTTTTTTTATGAACAGTTGAATTGTTTTTATATTCAACAAGGAATGAGTTTGATCAATGCATTATAGGTTGATGATAAGAAGTTCACACAAAGCTAAAATCTAATTTATAATTAAAACACAAGAATGTTAAAAGCATTTGCAAGATAAAAATATATTGATAATATATTATCTATATTTAAACTAATCACGGTCTTATTAACAGATAAAAGAGTTCCAGATTTTTCTAGATGTATGTAAATTAGCTATTATGTAAAAATTGTTGGGGCAAGTAAAATAAAAATAAGCTGTACTTCTAGATGGACTTTGTGACCCTAACGATTTTCACCATTGAAGGTGCCAAAGTGGAATGTAGGCCATTGCCTTATTATTATTTTGTATGTCATAAGGCCAGATTATGTAAGTGACTATATTGCATTATGTAAGTACACTCAATTTATAATTCTAATTGTGCAAACCATAATCAATATTTAATATAAAACTAAATCAAAAATATCATAATAACGAGCACAGAGTGGTCAGTTATTATCCTTAATACAATAGGACTTTGAAACAGCGGGCAAAATAAACTAAATAAGTCTTATCTTGGTTTATTAAGTTGAAGATATGAATTATAATATTTTCGCTAAAGAATTATAAAATTAAATATAATAAAATGAAAGTTTGAGAAATAAAATAAATAAAAATATAGACTCAACCGCTGTATAGAATAGATAATAGATTCTATTTTAGAATAAGTACATTTAAAGTTTACGAACATAATCTTAGGCAAGATTTATAATAGGTTTCATATTTATTTTAGTCAATAAATTAAAAAGTTAAAATTTGAACATTTATTTTAAATTATAAGCTATAGCTTTAAAGAACTAAGGTTTAAAGTACATTTAGAAATCTCTGCAGTGTTTTTGAAGAGTTGTTTACCTGACTTCTCAGCAGCTTATCTGTCAGCACTTCTAGATGGCAGTTGATAGCAAATATTGATCTCCGAATAGGCAGCATAGTTTTAGTTGCGATCTCTTTGCAGCAGACCATTGGCAGGAAACATTTTTTCATCTCCATGATGATGTTATGCCATTTTGCACGTATGATGGGACTAGAAATCACCATTTCCTACTCTGGCATATTAAAATTAAAACCAGCCGGGAGTATAGTAACAATGCTTCTTTAAATTCTACAATGTATTTTTTATAATATAAAATCCAGCCTATTTATACTGGGTTGAAGTCAATTCATAATTTTAATAAACAAATTATATTCCAAAAGTAATCCATTAGCACCTTCGAACTTTGACATTTTTTATTATTAAAATAACTTCAATTCTTTGTTTTACTCTTTTAACAGGATGTTTTTGGCTAAGTTTGGTCATTTTTATCCCCACAAGATTTAGCAATACTTCTAGTTGGCTAAATCTTGTTTATAAGAAAAATGTTATTTTAAGAAAATATTGTTGTCAAAGTCAAAATTTTGACTTCTTCCTCATGCTATACTAAAACAGATGTGTATGGGTGATTCTTGTTTACAACTTATGTTAAGTCAAACTTATAAATTTTATGAAATGATTTAACATGACGCTATATATGTATCACGGTTGTATGTGAACTACATATTATACATGCAATTTTAAGTGTGTAAAAAATAAATTGACTTTTAAATTTAAATAAACGATAAAACATATATGACTAGAATAAATATCTTCTGCAATATAGCTATATCAATTATATTACAGACATTATATTTGCTTATATTTATGTGGTATCACATATACAACTGTGTTAGTGTCTTTAGATGGGTACTCTTTAAGGGTTTGAACCTGGCACAGATAGAGATGCAGGAGCAAATAGGTGAAATATATATAATGAAGGAAATATACCGTTTCAATATTAGCTATTATGTAGCTGCAAGTAAAATAAAAACATTATAAAAAAAGATGTAGTGTGCTTCCATACCTAAAAAAGTCATGCTTTGTCCATCAAAATAGGGACCATTTTTAATCTCATCATAACATCTAGAGAAAATGTAAATATAACATAGTAAGGAATATATATGTAATAATTGATATGTTGAAACATGTAACCAGGGATTTCAGATCATCAATGTACTTTTCATTTTTTAAATCAGTTATATTGCAGCTATTTTTAATGTAAAAATTTTTATATTGCCCTTTCTTTATCATACATGTATTTCAAGAAAATATATATTTTCATTAAATACCTGAATCTATATCAGAAATGAAAGTCTGATTTTTCATTTGCATATTGTAGTTGGGCCTTAAGAAATATTTGAGTTTTTTTTAAAAAAGGAAGGAATAAAATAAGAAAAAAATGAAATGTCATTTGAAAAATTAAAATTTGAAAATTTGTTTTTTCTTATTTATTTGATAAAACATGTTTATTTATATATAAAAACTCAAAAATATACATGTATAAAAAACAGATTCTTCAGAAACGGATTCATAAATTTTTTTAATACTAAGTATTATCATTGAGCAATAAAAAACTTAATCATTGTACAGAATAATTTTGAGATTCTTTTCCATTTACTATTAAAATTTTTTATAATATCTAAAATTAAGTCTCATATTCCATGTTACTTATTAAAAAATATAACAATTATAACTTATTTTAAAAAATCTATCATTAAATCAATGATGTAACATAATAGGTGCTATCATGAAAATAATATTTTGCAGCAAGATTGAATATTTGTTTTACTATAGTTATTATACAACATTGAGTACTAACTGTTTAGATAAGGTCATTTCTTGTAGATTCCTGTAAACAGTTACTATTGTTTATGCAGAAAAAACATCTACTAGTTAAAGAATTACAGCTGTATAGTAGTTTTTTATTTGTATTGCCAAGATGAAAGGTTTAACATTATAAGATTTTGAACCCAAATCATGTGCAGGTCTTAAACTAATTTAGCAATTATATTATAATAACTTGAGTTGTAAGCTAATAGTAGATCTTTTGATTTGTAACAAAAAAATATTTTATCCTAAAATTAAGTATCACATGACTCACTTCAAATTACATAAGATAATACTTCACAAACTTTCTAAGTATTTATGGATTATTCAATTTTTATTTAAGGCTGAGTGATGCTAGATTTTGTTAGCTCATAATACACATATATTAAGCTAGGAAGAGTTTGAGATGTGCTATTTTGCTGATAAAGTAATAATGTCATAGTTAACTTATAGCTATGATTATTAAAATATATAATTTTTAGATTAATTTCAGATGTATTTGACTGTTTGACTGAATAACTAGACGAGTATATAAGAATGATCTCTGCTAGGCAAGTTGGAATAAATAGATAATAATTATATTGATATTTCATCATGGGGTATAGCAGTTTGCTATTATTTGTCATTCCCTTAATTTATTTTAGCTTCTTAGATTTGGAGTCTCGATACTTTAATTTATTTTAGCTTATTAGATTTGGAGTCTCTATACAAAATAATAAAGCTCCTTATTTAGTTCATTAAGATATATTCATGTAGGTAAAAAATTACAAATGAAATGTTTTAGTTATCTAAAAAAAGTTATTTAAGAAATACCATACAAGAAGTTTTTATTGATTATGATTAAGTCATTTTGAAAATGTAATATAATGAATGAATTTTGAATAAAAGAGGCCAATAATGACTCACTTTAGCCAACAATCAAGTTTTATTATATCATTTTATCATAGTATTGCATAATTATTGCATCTGCCTTCAGATAGAAGACTTAACATACATAGATAAATGTTTATAGAAACAATGTTAATATTTTATTGGGATGATTGTATAGTATCATTGTAGTATCTGCTTTTATATATTAATGTGTAATAAACTTAAACATTGATTAATTGTTGTATTATATATATGTTTATTTTAAATCATAAAATAAACAAAATTATAGGAAATGAAAAAAAATTTGCTATGCAATTGTTAATGTTTATTTAATGAAAAAATCTGGTAGACATTTATAACCATTCATTATTAGTTTTTTTTTTTTTTTAAAAAAAGCAACTATCTTCAGTCTTAAAGATTCTTGTAACCTGATAATTTTTTTTTAAAAACATAACTAATGTTAGAGACTATAAATAGTCAAAATAAGAGTCATATATCACATGACCCTATCTCTTAAGCTTGTAAGTTATAAACAATGAGGATTGCCAATTCCTCTACAAGCTTTATGATAAATGCTTAGCCAGAGCCAGCACTTAAAATATCTCTGTCAGGAACCCCTCCCCAAATCCCTGACCATGGTTTCGTGCTTTGGCACTCCTCAGAGAGGTGTCAGGGTAGGTTCAGACACTAGATCTCTGCCATAAGTTATGCAATTTCATATTGCTAAGACTACTAATATATGGTATGGCTGAAGGTCTATCAGCCCCATATAGCTATTTGAGTTGGATAGCTGGGTTTGAAGACATGTAGATGTCTGAAAATTTGATTTTTCACTCAATAGATAACTTTTAGATAAGTACTTGGCTTTGGGTTGGTATTTTTAGATCTAGTGTCTGAACTTACCCTGACACCTCTCTGAGGAGTGCCAAAGCACGAAACCATGGTCAGGGGTTTGGGGAGGGGTTCCTGACAGAGATGTTTACGTGCTGGCTCTGGCTAAGCATTTATCATAAAGCTTGTAGAGGAATTGGCAATCCTCATTGTTTATAACTAATGTTATTTTTAACTTGTAAAAACTCTGTGTAATCCTTTTTTAGTACCAGAAGTTTTCATTCACATATAAATTTTAGTTTTATCTATATTTGTAATAGCTTTTTTAAATCTTTTCATTTCAAAATTCATATAGCTTCTAAAAACTGTGAAACTATTTATTGCCAAGCCCCCCTCCCATCCATATTTTTGTTGAACTTTAATATGTAATAGCAATATTTATTTTAGTTAATTATCAAACTTATATATATATAAGTAGTTGTATAAATGGAAATTTAAAGACAGTAACTCCTGTCCATGAGTTTTATATTTTTCTACTTAATTTGATTTTGAATAAAGAACATTTTTGTAGACCTTATTTTGTATTGATCACTAATTTTTTTAGATATGTCATAATTATTTGATTATTTGAAGTGATGAATGATCTTTATATTTTGTTCACCATTTCATTTTTTATTATAATTTTTAATTTAAGCTATATGAACTTTACTTTTTTTTTTTTAAAGTTTAAAGGCATTGATGACATACTATATTGAAAATATATTACAATCTGTGTTTATTGATTTCTTAATGCTATATGATTGTGCTGATAGATGTTATTTTTGTGACACTTTTATATAAGATATAAACTAAGATAAAATAATTATATGTTATTTATTTTGATATAAAAAAAGTATTTTCAGAAATAATTAAATTTTAATAATTTGATAAGAATGTTTTTATTTCTCATATCTATAGGAAATATTGATATACAGTATTTCTATGTAGTATTAACATACTGGATATCACTCTTCACTTCTTTTAAGTGCCAATTTTAAATAAGCATGCACATTTTCATATAAAGTGTCAAAGGAATAATTTATAGAACAAAAATCACAATTTTATATACGTTTTTCTAAATTAGTTGTATTTAAACATATTCTAATTTTAGGCATCTGAAAAGTAATATAATATTAGTAAGATAAGTTTTTAAACTAGAAAAAAAAAAATCTTTACTATTTTGATAATTTTTTTTTTTTTAAAAAAAGTCTATTAAAAAAACTTCCTAAATTTTAGATTCAGAATATAAACAGAAGTATGATTTCATTAAATCTATATCAAATGAAATACATTTAAACTAACAATGATATTATTAAACATATTAACAAAATTCAAGAGAACTATTTTTTAAATAGAAATGATCATTTGCATGTTTTTCATTGATTTGTTTTAAATCATAGTTTTCATGTGTTTATTTATAATTTTAGAAGTTATATTATTACATATTATAGCATTCTTCTATACTATACAAAACATTGGCTACTTAATACTTCTGAGCTAATTTGATAATAGCAGTGATTAAGATTAACTTTTTCTTCTTCTGTGGATAATATTATTCAATTCAATCATACAAGATTCTAATGACTTATACTCTGAATCCTCCTTAAATAATTATTCTAATGTTAGAACACTTTGCCAGTATTTCTACAATAAATTAAATTATTCCCACAGTTATTAGTTCATGATATAAGTTTCAGTAAAATTCTTTATCAAGCAAAATCTTTTAATAATATCTAATTATTGGGTCTTATAAGACAAATAGTTCTTGAAAAAAACTCAAAAATTTGTTCTTTTAAACAAATTACTTATTCATTTTTTATTTATGAAAATGAAATATTTTGATTACAATCATTTAGTTATATTTAGGAATATAATCTATTCTTCATTTCTTCAGTATTCAGCTTGTTTATTTCTTAATAGCATTAGTGTAAATTAGTTTTATATTTTATTATTAATTTCTTCAAATGAATTATATTCTTAAATAAATAATAAATAAGTGAATGACTTTATTGCTTGGGAGTTCATATGAAGTTCGAGTGCTGGAAGTGTCAGAACTAAAATCTATTTGAAAACCTTACACTCCAGTTTAACACGCCACTGCACTAAACCATAGAGGGCAATAATACAGTCTTAAACTTATATTTAATTTTGAAATTTTTTTTTATTTTCTGTAAATGAAATGATTTTTAATGTAGAACACTGTAGGCATTATATTTTTTAACAAAATAGTGAAATATGAAGTAAACTCAAAACTCACAATCATGTGTATAAGTGAATGAAATTAAATTCTTTCACTGTTCTTTGAAATGTACTTGAGAATTTTACTGATATTTTTTTTCAATAAATTATTTTATAAATTATTCCATCAAATATTGCTAATTTTAGATTTTTCACTCTCTCTTGATTACTTTATCAATATGTAGAACTAAATTATATATATTAAAAATAATATATTTTAGAGGGGACTTTGAAGATGATGGTCCTTCAGAATTTGAAGCACAGTTAGCAATGATGGATGATTTCGAAGCTGAAATGAATCAGGAAATAGATATGCAAGAAATTATTGGTAAGAATTAATCACTATTTAACTTTTAGCTTATAATGTAATAATTTCTTTTTTTTTAGTAGATATTTTATTATTTTAGACTGTATATAATAATCTGTAATGAATTTTTTGATTTAATTTATTATCTATCTTAAGAAAATACAATTATCAATATTAAATATACAACCATAATTATCTTATCCTATTTCTGTTATAACAGATACTTAGTAATAGTGAATAAACAATCGCTAGATAAGATTATTTCAATAATAACAAAAAAAGATTATTACTATTAATATTTAATGATAAAGAGTAAATGGTATTAGTGGCGGTAATTCATTTTAATTTATTCTAGAGACATCTGTTGAAAGCTTAATTAACATTATACTAGTTTCTGACTATTGCATCCATCCATTCAGAAATCATATTTACTTCTTTTACACTATTTAGTTCTTGGCGCTTGGTCTGTAATAAAAAAAAATTTAAAAATTTATTAGGCTGTGTTATGTAATTAGTTGAAAAACACTGGGATGTATTGTTTATTATAAAGTTATGTTCATAATTTAAAATTGATTTTGTTGTAAAACAAGTATGGAAAAATGTCAAAGAGATTTGATTTTTATTGGCTATATTTTAGTTATTCTTGTACCTTTTTTAATTGTGAAATTATATTTAATATTTTTAATTTATTTAGGTGAAGGACCTGAAAATGCTTCTACTAGTGTAAAATGGTCTCGCCCAATACTTTCTGAAATTGATCCAAAAAAAGACAAAATAATCTTTCAACAAATTGATCTTGATTATTATTTAGGTAAGAGTAAAACAATGGTTTTTGTTATATATATTTAAGAAAAGTTATTACATTTATATCTTTTATTTTTTAATGTTTATGTAATTTCTGAATATTTCACTATAAATTTAATAAAATATGAATAATTTTCACTTATTCATTTCCAAATATTACTATATATTTGTTAAAATTAATATTTTAATCTAATTATCAGATAACTTGATGTTGTGAATATATAAAAAATATTTACATTTTTAAATATTTATATTTTACAAAAGATTAAATTGATGCCATTTTATATTTATTTACATAAACTACTGTTGTTAAGGTTAATATGGACATTAAACAAGTTATTCTATTTTAAATTTCTTTGTATACTAAAGGGCATTCATGGTTTGATTTGTTTTTTTCCTACCTTTGTAAAGATCATTATTTTTTTAAATTTTTATATCTAATATGGTACTACAGTAGAGTAAATTTGATTTGCATAAACCCAAAGGTTTAATTTAAGAAAAACATCTTAAGACACCAGCCTAGAACCCCAAAAGTTAACTATTAGTTTTACTTTGACTAAAGACTATGCTGGCTCTGATTTTAAAAGTGTATCATGCATATACTTATCTATGTAGTGCATTACAAACAGAAAAGATTGATAAAGGTGTATTTAGCATTATAGGAATGGGTTTAATAGATCAAATTTGATTGGAATTAAATAGTTGGATTTCAACCATTATTAATACATTTTAGTCAAGGTAAGTAAATATTAAAGGAGGGTTGAAAACTGATGAATGCATGTACTTAGATAACAATCAATGAATATATTGTAGAAGAATGATATTATTTCTTGATATAGAAGACTGATTTTAGTTTAATTTAGGAACAAGTATAATATTGTTTTTATTGCATTTTATTTGATAGGCTAGAATGCTGGACGGTATTTCAAAATATAAACAGCATTAATTCACAATGGAATAATCAATTATGATGAAAGTTATTATGACATCCTCATATAGTTTCTGTTATGGATGTCAAATATATGTAGATTGTGTACTTCATGAGGACTTCAACCTTGATTTAGATATATAACAAAACAATTTTATCTTGATGTCTTGTAATAATGTTTTGAAGAAGTTATATGATTGAATATGTTGCTTTCAATTCAATAGTGTAACTGTGTGAGTTATATATCTATATACACTGATATGCAGTTAAAGGTAAAGCTAAAATGAAAATTATAATATTAAAGTAGCTTAGCACTTTTGAGAAATACAGCTAATAACTTCCACGCTAAAAACTGAAAGGAATCATGCTTCTCCCTCTCCAAAAAATGGACTCTTTTGATTCACAATTTGCATATTTTTAAATATCTGTCACTATATATGCCATCTTTTCCCAGATAACTCTTTGGCTATGATTATGAGAATAAATTCTTTGAAAGCTCTAAGCCACTTTAATATTGTAATTTTCATTTTAACTGCATGGATATATTACTATTCGTTTAAGGAAAGTTTACGTATCTGTTATTATTATTATGTGAGTTATAAAAAAATTGCAATCTTTAAGATAGAAAGATTTCCATAATTATTTAAATTGCCAAATGAGTTACTGCACAGCAGCTGTTGAGTTTCCACTTTTTTATGTCTGCTAATTAAATTATGAAGATATTTTATGTACAATTAGAATTTTTTTTTTATTTTAAACAATTAATAATAAAATGTTTCAAATTTTAACCTCGTTGGTAAGAGGATAATTCTAAGAATTTAATTTTTATTAATCAATAGATTATAAAAAATAATGTAATTAGTAATGGACGAAAAATCCTCAGAAATTATTAGCTTGAAAATGTAGATTAATTTAAATATTTTGATAGATTTTTAGGTAAATAGATAAACTTATATGTTAAAATGAACATAGACTCCAATGGGCTGTACTACATTTAACAAGATAAAAGATAAAATGTTTCATTGTGATGATATAATTATTTTAACTAAATTAATTGTATGTAGAACAATATTTCTGACATATTTATTATATAGGAAAGGGTCATAGAGCTCCTTATTAATATAAAGACGCTTGAAATTTTTTATTTAAAAACGCTCTGTAATATTCCAAAAATAAACTATCAAAATTCTTATTATATTTGAGATATTGAATGTACTAATGTAAGAGCATGTTTTCTTGGGATTAGGCAAAGCAAATAAAAGAAACAGACTTTCTTAAAAACTGTTTTATGATAAACTTGAATATGATTTTCATGGGAGAAATAGAATCCATTTATATTATAAAAAGATTATTCACATTTTAAAAAAATAACAGTAATGATTACTTTTATTGGTAAAATGTATCTGAGAATAGATTACATTGGAAATTTATAGTTAGGCAAGTCTTTCAGAAAGGAAAAATTGATGTAGAAGAAGTTTTGAGATGTCAAAAACAAACGTAAAAATCAAATATGTGGGTTTTTATTTATGATTTAGTTTTTATAATTTTTAAAACTCATGTTTAACTTTTTTGTAATTTTTTTTTCTGATGAACCGCTTATATTATATATCCTTCTCTATGTCTTTTTGTTCTTGGTCAGCTTCCATAGTACTATTTGGCTTTCTGATAGCTTTTACTCATCAGATTTTTGTACATTATTTTTATCAGCCTTTTTTTTTTTTTTTTAAATCTAATAATTTATTCTGCCTATTTTAATTTTTGTTTTAGCAATATTTGAATTCTCGTATATCTCACAAAAATCTTTTTTTTTTATTTTCAAATTTTATTTTTCTGCATTTATTTTGATTTTAATTCTTATATTTGTCTTTGCCATGATACAGTTTTCTCATTCATATTTGTTATATAAAATTATTTTATTTTATTTTTAAAAAAGAAAATACATTTTTAAAAATTTTTTTTTGCTGTTATAATTTGGTTGTATATTTATATCTTTTATAATGATTATCCCCAAATAGGTTTTTTTTTTTTTTTACCTTAGATTTTTGTCAGTAGTCTTTTTTTTTTTTTTTTGATCAATTTTTTTATATTATTTATTGTTAATTTTATTTTTGTATTTTGTTATATTGTTACTTTTGTCATACTCTTGTTTTTGTTTAAAAGCAACCAATAAATTCTGTTTCAAATCTAATCTTACTTTCAGTTTCTTCTATTTTTAGTTTTATTAGAATCACGTATTTATTATTCCAATTTTTTTATAAGTATAGTTTCTTTTAATATTGGATTATCCCTTAATTAACTGATAAAAATCAATTTTTGTTGATAAAAATTTGATCATTTATTGATATTTTCATCATAAAGCTTATGATAGCCAATCATTTGTAATGGTTAATTCTATCCAACAATACTTTTCTACCACTTTCTAAGCACCAGCTAAAAGAAATATGTTACTATGATAAAAACATTTAATGTTTTTTTTATTTATTATTATTGTTAAGTATTATTACTGCTTTCAACCAATGCTTTCCAAATGTCTATACAAATAAGGAAGTTTAGTATATATATATATATATCATGTTAGATTAGTTCTATTATTTTAAGTTAACCAGGTATCTTTTATACTTTGGATAACAATTTCCTTGAGAGTTGGATTTTCTGCTAATTGTATACAAGGTATTTGTATATTATAATTTACATGTTTGTTCATTTTTAAAATACTTTTCCATATTTCTAAAATTTTGTAATATTCTGTTGTTATTCTTTTTTCTTGATTTTCCATTTCTTGCCATGTATTTTTTTTTTAAAAAAAAATTAAGGATCTATAAAACTATTTCTCTCATACCCAGCATTTATGGAAATTTTACATAGGAAAGTGGAGTTTTCATGGTATTAAAAATATTAATGGAAGAAGATTAATAGTTCAGCAAGTGCATGTAATCTTAAAATATTGAACACAATGTTTCCTACACAAAAAATATCTAAGAAAAAATAGTAGTAGTTTGATAGAATGACTAATTAAATTGATGATATGCTTTGTACTCTGGATACGAATGGAATTAAATGAGATTAAGATTATTTAGTTCCAACAAAATTTCTGTATAGAATAATAATCAATAAAAGAATTAAAAATTATAAGAAAATGGAATATAAATATATAGTAGAAGAAAGATGAAAGAAAATTAGAAATATTGTAAAAAAGCAGGAGTAGCAGAAAATATTTGGGCATAAGCAACTGGAAAAGAAACTAATCGTGGTTTAGTGATAAATACATTAAAATTGTGAAGGAAAAAAACCTATCTAAAGAATAACTTTTTTTTTTTTTTTCCATATGTCATAGCATCGGCCGGGACGCGAACCCACAACCGTCTGCAACCAACTACTTGCTTGCATTGCCGCTGCGATACCTCTCGGCTAACAACGCAAGACAGAATAACTTTTAAGTAACTCCACCTAAGAATTACAATTTGAATATTTAAGACTATTTAAATCTTCAAAATAAAGAGTATATTTATATAAATAAAAAAATAAGAATACTTTTTTATATGTTTTATATTTTATATTTTTTTTTAGGTAAGCATATGCCTGGAATGCCTGGTTCAGTAACTGGCCCTGTTCCTATTATTAGAATGTATGGATCAACAATGGATGGTTATAGTGTGATGTGTCATGTACATGGATTTGTACCTTATTTTTATGTGGAAGCTGCTCCAGGTTTCATAGAAGAGCATTGCAAAGATTTTAAGGTTAGATATATAAAAATTTTAATTGCAAATAAATATAAGACAAAAATAATATATATATTGTTTACTAAAAAATCTTATGATTTTTCAAAGAATGTTTTATATTTTATTTTAAAAATAATGTAATACAATTGTTATTTATTAGTTAGGAGCTATGATCTTATACCTAACCTGTCTTTCTCATTTTTATTTTCATTTATTCTTTATTAGTATTGAACTCTTCATTCATAAATGTCCATTGAATTGATCATTAAGCATTTATTGAAATGCCAAACATGAGATAGAAATGCCTAATGGATTTATGTAACTAGTTTCTGTCTAATTGCCTTTTTAGTACAATATATCTTAACTAATAAAATATATTGATCATTGGTTGAGTTTGAGTGTAGTCATTTTTCTTATCACAGTGAAGGATAACTCAGAAATTGTTCATGGAAATCTATTAAATACTGCCATTTAATGTCCAAATCCTTAATTATTGTTTGCATTAATGCTAACAAGTAAATGCTTATTATAGTTTGAGCCATAAGCAAATGATTTATACTTATTATCAGAAAGAATAAAAAAACTCAAGTTTTTGTTAAAAATATCCACTGAACTAGACACATATTAGTGGATGTTTTTAACAAATGTGTGCATTCATGTTTACATGATACATTAAAGTGTAATAAGCTATATTATCAGTGTAGAAATAAAATTATGCATAATAATGGCATTTATAGAAATTAGATATGAAGTCTTTATAGTAAAATAGTTAATAGAGTTTCATAAAATTATATTTCAACTATTATAAAATTTTGATATTTGGTTTAAAATTTGTTGGGTACTTTGTGAGCACTCATCTCACATGTCAATTTATTGTAACTTTAGCATTATCAAACTATCCTTTTTGTTATTGTACTATTGTGTTTATGTGTTAATAAACATGTTATTGGTTTTACTTGTTTTGTTGTCTGATTCACTTTTTTAATAAAAATATATTTATAGTGGTTGATGGACTCTTATTTTTTACAATTACAATGTTTAGGAACTTAGTAGCTACTATTAATATGCAATGGCAATCTGTTAAATGGTATGACGAAAGAGTATCTTATCAGAGAGGTATCTTTACAAAGTAATATATTCTCACTGACAATAAGATAGAAACTGTGATCTGTTAGTCATTTTAAATCTTTAGTACAGATAATGTCTTTATCTTGACTATGGTTCAAATTACAAACTCTGTCAAATTATTGCTAGTAAAGTCAGTTAACAACTTTAAACTGGCAATAGCACTAGCATTTTCAAATATTGCATCATATATAAATCCATGAAATATGTAATTGCTACTCATTTATGGAGTTGTCATAATAACTAATTGAAAATTACATTAATTTTTAACAGATGCACAAGTAAATAATGTTTATAATTGTTGATAGGCCAAGACTTATTACATTGATCAGTCCTTATTGGGTTGTACCAGCTGAAAATAATCCTACTAAACTTTTAGCCATTTATGTTGCACTTCCAGAAAGACACATATATCATACAAATTTAGCTTATTATGAAGTGATAGATTCATAATAATTTTTAAAAGGCCTTCTTTAGATTGTAGCAAAGCATATTATCAATCTGTTTCCAGAAAATCATGTTCTTGTATAACATTTATAAAAATAAATCAGCTGCACAATTTTTTTTTCCAGTTTTCCAATTTTTTAGGTAACTAAAGGTATTGCTCAAGAATATCCTCTTTCTTCTGACCTGTTATTATTTATATTTATTCACTTTTGAAAGAAACCACAAATATTCCTAATGTAAATATTTCAGCTCTCAGAAAGAAATAATCCATATTTTTTATGTAGATGATGTCTTGATAATTTTTAGATATGTTTTAACATATTGATTGTTTAGAGTGCCTAGAAAAATTTTACAGACCATTTATCTCATCTATTCTAGGAATCAGTTTTCAGCATGGCAGATTTTAACTGGAAGATGTATTGCTTCTGGTTTCATAGCATTTCCTATTAAATTTTGAGTATATGACTAGACATGTCTATAAGTTAATCTAGGTCAGTAATAAATAAAATAGTCATCAGCAGATTTTCTTCTAAAAGTATACCATTCAATTTTATTGGATAGCATTTGAGAATCAAAGAAAAAAATATTAATTTCACATTAATGAGTCTAATGGTATTCTATGCTTCCTGGTGTTACATTCCTAATGTAACAATAACAAGCTACAGTTCTGTAAATGTATAAAGAGTTTATTTGTTGAGATCTAATTAAAAAGAAATGGATTAGGATTGGTTGGTTGTCTTTTAACCATTTTGTTAATGCTAAGTCTTTTTATTTTTTTTATTTTTATAGAATATGTATTGATCTTTCTAATATGTATTTAATTTTTCTAATGACCAGTATATTGACCTGAGTGATGATAAAATTATTTGTTTAATGGGGGGGGGATTATTTGAATTTAAGAGCCCAAATGGATTTATTTAATCTGTCTAGCTGAAAATATAATAATCTATTCAAATACAAATGTGAAATTTTTGTATAGTGTTATTACTTGAGTAATATACTTAAGTATCTTATGCACGGTTTATTGATTCAATTTATATGTTATATAATTCAGATAAAAAAAAACTCCCTTTCTAAATATTATGAATTTTTTTTTTTTACTTCAATAACATAACATTAACATTCATTTGTTCCAACAACTGTTTGTATCTTTCATTCCCAAGATTTATGTAACTATCATGGTTCACAGCTATTTTTCTAAACATGTATATGTCATTATATTATCAATTTTATGTTTATGGTGGAAGGGGGATACTATTAGGATATAATGTACCTGCCAAAAAATTTATTGGAAGCATGACTTCAAGGCATTTCTACCCTTGGTTGTTAATATAATATTAATTAGTTATTTTTAATGGTAAATGTTTTTAATCTATTTTAATGTGACTCATTAAAGAAACTGAGAATCTTTGTTGTTATATTATAGATGAAATGATTTAAAACTAAATACTGCAGATATGGGTATATGGATTCAGTAGTTTTAAATCTTAACTGAACTAAATCGTTAGTAAGAATCTAATAAAATTAAAAAAAATGTATATAGGTATAGTTATAAACTAACTTTTATTATTAAAATAAACAAAGCAATTAACTTTTTTTGATAATTTTGTGCTGACATTCCATATCTTAAGCTACTTGAGTCAATCACAGCATGCAGTATTTTTTTTTTAATTTGGAAAATTATCATTTTATTTACACTTTGATTTTAAAATTGTTACTTTATGTTTGACACTTTTCTAATAAACAGTTCTTTTATTTTAGTTTATTTATTGTTTTATTATTATAATTATAAAATATTTATTTTAACAATCCCATTTTATAAAAATTTACTTAAGAAAATATTATGCACAAACTTTCATAGTGAAATGGAACACAAGGTTTTTTTTTTTTAAATCATCATTTACAAGCAATTTATTTTTATTGTTTACAATCCTGATTTTAAACTTGTTTTTATTTTTAATTACATTAGTACACTTATATATTGTAAATTATTGATCAATTAAATTTCTGCTTATAACATAAATTGCTCATTTGAACAGAATGTGTTAAATGTTTACTTCAAAATTTTAAAAAATGTTACAAAATAAAATGATTTGTTCAATTCTAAATTACTTATCCACTTACAGGAAGCTTTAGATAAAATTGTGATTTCTGACTCTCGCTCCTACAAAGATATTCCTTATGCTGTTTTAGCTGTAGAAGTTGTTAAAAAGGAATGTAAGTTTTTCTGGTAGTAATCGGTCCGCCTGGCCAGCCATCTGGTGGTGATGTTTCTCTGCTAAAAACACAGAAATAAGCCCAATATTTCTGTGCTTTTGCAGAGAAACTTACGACCTACAGAACAGTAACTGTTCATAATATACTGCAGGCAAATACACACACTAAATGGATCATATCATATGATGTGAGGCTGTAGGGAATTCAAGTAGCTATAACTATTGTAATATGCATTCGAATTAAAAACCTTACCCCCTATCCGACGAAGTATTTGATACTAATAATTGTAAGACTGTCGCCATGCTTCCCTACAAATTTTGGAAGATGGAAAAAATTACAAAAGGTTATGGCCAAGCACTTTTTCCAGAACTCACGCGAATAGCCACGTAAATTATGAGACAAATAAAATTTCTGAGGTTGCACATAGATTTGTAAATCATAAAGTTGGTTTGATCAGTGACGACAAATTATTTGTCAACCCCCCCCCCCCCCACCAAAAAAAAAACCCCATTAAAATAAGATCAAAACTTTTGACTTTTTATTTTTTGGGCTATATGGCGATTTTTGTTTCAGCTTTATTTGTATGCCGCTGATATACTAAACTTTTCTTTTTAAAACCAATTTTTGTTAACCCTTTTTTAAAAATAAAAACAAACCAGGAATAACTTTTGTCTCAGTGATGACAAATTATTTCTCCCCATCTCCCCCAAAAAAGTTTAACTAAGATCAAAACTTTTGATTTTTTCAACTTTGGTTTTCTTTTTTGTTTTTAAAATATGGGGACTATACAGTGATTTTTGTTTTGGCTTTATTTGTATTATGCGATGTTTTTAATTTTGCCATTTTTGAAAAGAAAATGTACAAATATTTGAATCAAATCTTATATCGTAAATTATTTATAAGAATGTGAAAATATTGGTGAAAAAAGTCATATCAAATGTCAAAATATATCAAAAGATGAGTAAAAAAGTCTTATCAAATGTCCAAATATTTTTTAAAAAGGTGGAGAAAATGTAAAAATATTTTAATAAAAGTCAAACAAATTGGGAAAAAATATTTTAATAAAAGTCGCAGAAAATCTAAAAATAATTTAATTAAAAATAGTCGGGCCTGGATCAATATAATTGTGTGATGATATGATGCACTGTGTCTTCTCCTTAAACGAATTCAAGAATATCTCAGCAATTATGCCCAGATAAACCTGTTTACTTAATTTTCCATTTCCCCATATTCTGCTCCATCCCATTTCCACAACATAATCTTTGTCAACTCTATGTTGTGTGTTTTTAGCAGAGAAACAACGCCACCAAGCGGCTGGCCTGGTGTACCGATTAGTACCATTTTTCTTATTTATATTTTTTTTTATATTGCTTATATTATTAATTTGTATTATTTTTAATCCTTAATGATACCAAAATCCAATAAATTATATTTTAAATTTGATTATCAAAATTGTTTTCTTTATTAAATATGATATGTATAAATATATAATATTATTATCATTTTAGCTATTTACTTTTATCAAAATACTGGTAAAAAAACATTTCTCAAAATTACTATGGCTGTTCCTCGATTAATAGCACCAGCTAAGCGGTTGTTGGAACAAGGTTTTCATTGCAAATCTTATGGTGATAGGTCCTATGTTGCTTTTGAGAGCAATATTGATTTTGAAATCAGGTATGGTTTGTCTTATGTATAAGTATGCATGTATGAACCAATGTTAAAGAGTTTTTTTTTTATTTGTGTGCATATGTTTATATATTTGTAAAATTTTTATTTACAGAAAATTTATATTCTTAAATCTCATTATTTACAGTAATGAGATTTATGAAACATTTAAAAAAACATAATTCTATTATATGTTTTTTCAAAATATTAAGATCAGACTGTGGATCATTTTTAAATTGGCAAGAAAAGCACAACCATCAGTTTACAGTAAATGTAGAAATTAAGAAGGTAAAATTCTTATATTTGTTTTTAATCAGTTCAATTTAAAAATTTCACTATTACATCTACATAGTATCTTGATGTTAGTATCATAATGTCTCCTATAAACTATTTCAAAGAATAGAACATTTAAAGTTGGAAAGAACCTTGTTTGATACCAGTTTTCATTTTGTATTCATCAGGTTTTTCCCAAGCATTATTAATTTTTTCTCTCATTTCATCATATGGAAACTATAATAGAAATAAAATTTTCTGGACAACCAACTAATTTCAAGTATTGCTACAATCCTTTCAGATCAACTAAGTCAAATATCTTGCTCCTGACCCTTTATTTACATTTGCTTGGTAATGTTTATAATTCTTTTGTTGATTCTCTGTAATCAAATTGAATCATGAATAAATATTTATCTATGATTTGAATAACAATGATAGTTCAAAATAATTACAGCAATCTTTTTCTCTTTTTAGCAGCATCTTAAGATCAGGTGGCATAACTTCATTCATCCATATATTCCTAAAAAATTTGTTTGGAGTATATGTATCTCTTTAATATTTTAAATCTTTTTAAGTTTATTCATCATGATATTTCTATCTTTCTGATTTTGAAAAAATATTCTAACTTCATTTAATTGGGTATACATAAATTAATAGTATAACGGTTGGGCAGGTGGAGCTTTCCCTATCTGCCATACCAGGGCACTATTAGAACCTAGAAAATGTATAAAGTAGGCAGATACATATGGGTAAGATTCAACTTTTATTGACCGATAGCCCTAGCCACTAGCTCATGGAGAAACTGAGCTTAAAATAGCAGTCTATTTAAAAATTCTAACTTGATTTTTAAAAAAAAAAAATTAATAAAAATATACAAAAATAAGCCACTGCCAAAATTAAACAAAACATTTTTATTATTACACGCACACATTGAAACAAATTATGAAAAATGAACGAATTACTGAGTAAATTTAAGTATATGCACAGATGAGTGAATTTATGATTTAATACAATTTCAATATTTTGTTAAACATAAGATTATGCATTTATATACTCGATTCTTTTAACTCCAGGCTACAAGTTCGCATCCAAACCAACGCCAGCTTATTGATATACCGATGTGATCAATGCAAAATGAGGATGTTAGCATAAAAAACCATGCTGACAGGAATGTGCATCTGTAGCATGATATCATTTAAGAAAGAATGACTCTTGTCCAGTACAGGAATGTGCATCTGTCTAGCGAGGTAATCATTTGGACTATGTATTAGAAATGCTCCATAATGGGGGATTGCGGTCTTTGCTCTCTTACTATCACCAACCAGAATGTATGGAGATCAATGGCATAGGAAATACATCTATGTCCATTGGCAACACGATGGCTACACTTTTGGGCCATGCATTCAGTTGGTTTCTATGGCCTGTATGCTAACATGGCACAAGGGAATGAAAATCCAATGCACCTCCCCACATCACATTGACATAAAACACCCATACATCCCTCCATCAGCATCAATTCAACTATGAAACAATAGTCCAAAATTAACCCACTTAAACTAACATAAATCTTACGAATCTATGCAGCCATTTACACCTATTTTTAAATTATTAATTTAAAAGAAATTACGAGAATGGAAATAATAATAGCAAACTTATTAAAATATATATATATATAACAAATAATATAAATTTCTGCTTAGTCAAATAAGAGATTTTATGAGTTAGGTACCGTTTAGATTTAAATATTTAAAAAGTTCTTGTTTTAGATTATTAAAGTATTTGAAAAGTTCTTTTTAGATTATAAAGTTCATACTTTCCGTGACTGTATGTTTATTTGAAGTCCCTTTTGGCGGTCATGACATGTCGTACAACTCCAATCGATGTTCATTTAGTATCAATATTATTTTCGGGAAGATCAATCCATTGTTTGCTGCTTTTCAGGAACCATGGCTCTGGAGGTTGTCTCAGCTGGTGCAATACATGAAACATAAATTATTATGTGATCCCTACATTTCAGAGATTCGCAATACACTTATAAATATATTTAAATTACGTAATCAACAAGAGTAATATCCAAGAACAAAACTCCACTTCCCTTTTTATATCATTTTGAATTCCTTATCAAATTTCATCATCGATCTTGCCTGGCTTCATGCTGATCTTATTAGCGATAATGATTTTCTCTATGAACCGTGTGTTCATTCGCATCATTTATTGGGCAGTTTACTTTTGAGCGGGAACATCAGATTTTATTACTAGGAATTTTTTTTAATTAATCTCTTATCTCAATCATTTCATTTAAATAAAAAAAATCATTTCCATTCTATTAAGATTTAAACATAATTTTTGAATAGAAGCTAATTACACCCGGGTCTCGTTTTATGCAGATTTATTTAATACGATTTTGAAGTTATGCGATTCATGTTTTTTTGTTAATATCTTTGTATGCGGTTTTTTTTTATGCGATAAAAATTATTAGATCAGAAGTTGAGCTCTGATAATGCGCTATTACTTTAAATATTATAAATTTCGCGCACTCACGTCATATTTAAAGTAATAGCGCATTATCGGAGTTCGACTTCCATTTAATAATTTCAATATTTTCAGCGCTTTATAATAGTACTATAATAGATTTTATGCAATAAAGAAGTTCATAATTCACTTAAAATCAGGATTTCTCCATTTTATATACACACATTAAATTTTACAAAATTATAATGTAAATCTGTTCAAATGTTATAGATGCCTATACTATCATGTTGTTATTTTTGCATTTTAAATCACATTCTATTTTTGCTTTTTAAAAAAGTACGTAATCAGTTAATTATTTAGTGTCCTCAAGTAATAAATTTTACAAGATTATAATGTAAATCTGTTCAAATGTTATAGATGCCTATACTATGTATGTTGTCGTTTTTCATTTTTAATCACGTTCTATTTTTGCTTTTTAAAAAAGAGTACATAATCAATTAATCATTTAATATCCGTAAGTTTATTTTTAAAAGGTGAGAAACAGCAGTGGGCACAATTAAATTTGACAATTAAAATCTGATTTGTAATTGTAATTAACAATTTAAAAATTACGTAACGTGGTCTGAAATTAATGTGATTTGAAACGATGAAATTTGATTTTTAAACGGAATTGAAAATTAAAAAATTAAAGACAAAAATAAGAATTTAATTTTTAATTGTTAGTTTTAATTAAATTTTGCCCAACAGTGATGAGTCGGTGTCTTTTTATTATCATACGTCTAAGTTCTTATTTTTATTTTAAACTTTTATTTTACCCTAATGGAGAGGGAAAAACACCCAAGAAAATGAATTTCTTTGGAAATAAAAATTTCAATTTTAGATCGCTTAGCGAAATGGGAAGAATCAACAGCGATTGGAAAACATTTTAGTTTGGGCGAATCCACTATAAGATCAATTTAAAAAAATGAAGTTGGCGCTAGTTGTATTTCCTCTTGTGACGATTCTGATGTCTCAAATAGCGATCATAAAAAAAATATCGTACATGTATGAAAAAAATGTAAATTACACATAAAAATATATTGTTTTGAATAAAATTAAATACTGTAGTTAATAAAAAAAGTTTGTCTTGTATCAATTTTTTTTCAAATTTGAAATTTTTTATTAGTCATATTTTATTTTCTCCTTTTTTTTTTATGCAATTTTTAAAGTAATTTTACATTGTTGCTTTGCTTTTATGCGATTTTTGGAAAATTACAGTACGTATCCCCCATTTTTCAAAGTAAGTTAAGTCTATTTTTGTGCGATTTCTTTTGTGCGCATTTTCTGAGTAACCTATCTACCTCATAAAACGAGACCCAGGTGTATTAGTTTTTATTATTTTCTTTTACATTATTTTAAAATATACTTTTATCTTTAGATTTTAACTTTAGATTACTTTTAATTATTTAATAGTTTCCCATCTGTACAATTTTATATATTGGTTTAAATAAATTTAATTTTTTAAATTTCTATTTGAATGATTTTATTGATATTTTTTTTATTATTTGACAGTAATGTAACTGTATATATGTATACCGTTACAATAGGAATAATGTATTACTAAAAGTTGTCATCTCATTTCTTATATCATTATTTAAAAAAGTGATTAACATATTGCCTCTGTTCCAAATATTATCATTATTATATAAGAAATGCAATCCATGATTATAAATAATAGTATGTTATTTTTCAGATTGATTATTTTACTTTTAATGCATCAAAAAAAAAAAAAATCTAAAGTAATTACAACCAACAAATGTCTGTATCTTTTGCAGTTTTGATTCATCTGTCATAAGACTTGCAGTTACTAATGAACTTTTTCTTTAAATCTCTGTATTAAATATGACACTTCACATTGAATTTATTATTTTGCCATGCAGAAAATGCTACATATTTTCTTTTAATCTTGTCAGTAAATCTCTTCTTGGTTTTAGACTAACCAAGAATAGACTTAATGAAAAAAATAATATACTTTTTTAAAAGAATTCCATGTTTTAATCACGTGATTAGAACTATCTATTATAAGTTTGAATAATTAATGGGTTCTAGATAGTAGTGCTTTTATATCCACATCAGAATGAAGCAAATTGTTCATGACATCATGTTATATGAGTAGAAGTGATAATTGTATGATGTTTGTTATTTTTAACATGAATTGAAAATTTAGATTAGTATTTTAATATTTAAGATCTGTTGAAGTTTAGCTTAACCCTTTGAAAACCAGGCGGCCATCTTTAATTTTTAAAAAAATTTACCCTAACTCTAATAACTTAGATATTTTGTGTTTGAATGTAATAAATATATAAAAATAATGTTGTAAAAGCAAGTACATATATGAAAGAATATAATGAAGCTGTTAAAATAATCATTTCATAAAGAAAAAGTTAAAAAAAATAATATTTATAACAGATTTAAGAATGTTTGTTTTTACACTGATTCACAAATCCTAAATTTTGAAATTCAAATGATAAAATGACACTTTCATAAACAGCTTCTTCACATTCCTCACAAATTTACAAAAAAATCCTTTCTTGCCTTTCCAACTAGGGTCCAAAAAAAGCAGACACTTCATCGCCAAACCCCCTTTTTTGAAAATATTATAATTTATTATTCTTACATATTATTTATACATCGAAATATTATAATTTATTATTATATAACAATTTATTTGTTGTAAATAGAAAATATTATAATTTATAAAAAATTTTATAAAAGAATACATACTCCCGAGTTCAAAAAACGTTTATTTGTTTTAGTACACAAAAATATTATAATTTATTATTATATAACATATTTATTTGTTTTAGTAAATATAAATATTATAATTTATAAAAAAAATAAAAAAAAGTAATCATACCCTTGAACGTTATCCAAAAACGAATTTGAGAAGAGCCCCCAGAATCACGGACAACTTCAACGGAAAATCACAATAAAATCTTCAGTAATTGATCCAACAATTGTGGAATAACCCTTTTACGATAAATAAAATGGGAAAATCAAAAAAAAAAAATTTTTAGCCATACAAAATTTCAAAAAATCTAAAAATTGTCGTACGAAAAAATTCTTAGAGTTTCAGGTAGATATTAAATAGAAAAAAAAACGCTCTTATAAGAAAATGTTCGCCTCCACCTTCCACACAACACCCCACAAAAAAAAAAATTTCTAAACAAGGCACAACAAACTCGTTCTGGTTGTCAAAGGGTTAAAGTGCATCTAAAGAATATTAATTTCCTAGCAATATTTTGGAATATAACCTATTTTTTTAATGCAAGATCATTTTAACTTTGGTATAAGATCAACTTGCAAGTCCTTATATATATATTTTTTTTATTTTCTGCCTTTTAACTATAATATAATTTATCATTGTTTTGAATATGGCTGCATTCAAGCTTTTTTATAGTGTTTTTTTTCTGCCTAAACAAATTCAATAATAGCAAGCTATTTGAGTTTAAAGGTATCTTTACTTCCAATATTTTTTGGCAAAGTATATTATTTCTACCAGTATATGCATTAACATTTTAATAAAGAAAAATTAATCTTTTAATGCTTTTAATATAATACTATTCCCCAATAAAAAGTAAAATCTTTCTTCCTCTGAACTCTAAATCTAAGTTAAATTATATACTTCACAGTAATCCAACACCATGCAATCTTATATTATTCAGTGATCAGTATTAAAAAAACTTAAAACCAATTACCTATTAAATATATTTTTTCTCTGAAGAATAAATTTTACTAAAACCAACTATGTCAATCTTAAATCTTGATAGCTCCTTAATTATAAGTATTGCCTTCAAACCTTGAAGAATTCGTATCAAAGTTCAAACTCTATTACCTATCATTATTTCCTTTATTACTATCATTACCATTATTAATTTTATAGATATTTTCATCGCTTTGTTGAGCAATTTTTCTACTGCAATGACATAGCCATATTGAGCAAAGCAGGCCATTTTAAGCCATTCTTCTAAGTTCTCCCACTTTCATAATAGACTGAGTCTTTTTAAAATACTGTTGGGCAAATATATGATGATTTGTTGAATTGAAATTTCTATTTCAAATTTATTTTCATAATGACTCGTTATTGATTAATTTTTCTCACAAGATCACAACTAAAGACTTCTAATCTTTTAAATCTGTTTCTATCATTGCTTTGTCAATGCGGATGATTTGTACAAAAAAAAAAAATAAAAATCCATATTTCTTAGAGAACATGAGAAGCTCATGATATTCAATTCTTATATTAATTTAAATGACTAATGATTTGGAATAGAAAAAAAAAAAACAGGTAGGAGACAGAAAAGATTGCATTGGAAACAATCTATAATATTTTACAAATCAACTTATCATCTTACAAGGCAGTAGAAGATATTCTTGATTAGATAATGCTTATTATCTTATTTGGGTTAGTTCATTTTTTTTGACATCTGTGGACTTTATTAATAGCTTGAGTTTAGTACTTTGTAATATCATATATCAACTAAAAATCTTCACTATAATATATATGAAAAAGAATTGTATGATTCTTTGAATTCACTTTATATCAATATGCTTGAACGTTCATAGTTGTTTTATGTTTTCTTTAGAATCATCTTGGTATATGTGTTCAATTGGTTTGTGATTATTATTTCATTACTCATATGTATATTAAAAGATTTTATATAGTTTGAATAGTTTGGGAAATAATAAAAATCGTTTGCTGATTCATCTATTATCTATTAAATGAGTAATTCTCAACTTTTTTTATTCTGTGTAGTTTTTTTCACATTTATAGAACAATTTTTCCTTTCTGAGATGGTTTCACTTTAATTATGAATTCAAATAGTATCCATTTAATATTGTAAATCTTTTTTTTCTCATTATTATTATATATGTATTTAATAGTAAACAACAATATTATCGTTTTTCAATCTAGCTTAATTTTTTTTTATACCATCTACTTAGGTAATCAGAGATGTAGAATTAATAATGATAACAAATTTAAATCAGCCAATATGTTAGTGGAGCGACACTTGAATTTGTTTAAATTTAAATGTACATTTAATATACAAAAATTTAAACTGGTTTTAGTAGAGTTCCAATACTATCTCACTTAATTTAAATTTTACACTTGTTATTATTATTTATTCTATATATCTATTTAAAGACTTAAATGTCAGATGAAAAGTGGATTCATTTTTTCATCTATTCATAATTGATTTTGATATCAGAGAGAATGAAAAAAATTGTGCTGGATTAAAAAATGTTAACCTTATTTAATAAATATTTATTATGTATAGAATCCAGTTTAAAGATGAAGATATGAATATATGTTTTATCTATGTATAACATGTGTAATTAATTGAATTATTTTTATTATGTTTTACAAATTTAATTGCATTAGAAAATGTTGGATGTATTTCAAAACTTTGATCAAAATAGATTTTTATATTCATAATTAATTAGTTGACTGACTAAACTGTTTTATATTTCAATAAATATTATTAATAATAAGTCAATAGAATGTCAGAGCATTGTGATTCATTTTATTCAGAATGAAGATTATAATTAATGAAAAACTTGTGATTCATTTTTCTTTGCCAACTCTTAGGTATTATAGAAGAGTGTTTAAAAGTGCACAACTCAAATTGTTTTTATCTTCCAAACTACTTCATTGCTTTATTTTTTATTTGCAACAGAGATAAAAAATCTGGTTTACAAAGATAAGTTGATGCAAATCGAAGCAATGGAGGATAACTTTTTCTGCTATTTCTAAATCAGAATCATGTATTGAGGGCGAAAATTCTGTGATCGATTTATAATCAAATATATATTTTTCTCCCAAATTAATCTTTAGTTCCAAAATTTTACTCTGACTATCATCAGGAATTTTTCCCCGTTGATAATTTGAATAGATTTTGTACTAAATTCAATTTTTCATTAGTAAGTTCAGAAAAATATAGCGTGCACTCATTTTTCAATTGGAAAATGCTGCAAAAATCTCACTTTTTTTTTTTGCAAATTTTGAAAGTACTTTATCATCACCAGTAGCAAGAACTCATGACAGTTTTTCAAATATTATTTCCTTTATTTTGATTTTTTTCTTTCAATTTTCAAGGATTCAATGAATTTTATATATATATATTGTAACAGACCGACAAATATACTATCAACAGTCCTTTAAGAATAAGCTATATGTTTAGGTTATATACTCATCCATTCCTCTAAAGATCTGACAGATACTGACAGTCAGAAGAATGATTAGCATTTCACAATTTTAATATAGATAAAACAATTCAATCACTGCCTTTAAAGTATACAATGTTCCATGAACACTCAGATGATCATCACATTTCAGTCTCTCTAAGCTACTACAACCCATAATAGTTTTTTGCAAACAATATTGCACTGCCCTGCTTACATTCAAGTCTTAGGGGCTATTATTATAAAATATTGCCTTGCTCATCTTTGGGAGTCTTAGAGACAAATATACATATATCAAAAAGAACTATACCTTGCTCTCTCTGGAGTCTTAGAGGTAAAATCACAGCAGGACTACTGTTAACTGCTTCATGATAAATAGTAACTAACATTACAATTTGGGTTGGAGCAGGGAATGAGATCAATCAGTCACAAGTGACATAAATACATTACACCGTCAAGACAATGACAAAAATTCCCCATCCAACATCAATACTTGTAACAGAAGCAACCAAACTCCAACAATCAAATATCCAATCTAACCTTCAAAATCCTAAATTTTCTACAACACAAATTTTCCAAATATGGATAAAATTACTACTCTATAATTTAACACCATCAATATAATTCTAAATTGAAACTAAGCTGTTTGATAACTGTATTTATTTCTCATCATAAAAAATAAAAATAAAAAATTCAATAACAGTAACCATCATCTAAACATAAGGCCAATATATTTCTATATATATAAAAAAAATTACACACACAAAAAAAATGCTTCTCTTTTTTTTAAACTATACATCTGACATCAAGATATATACTACACATCTCTCAAGTATGTGGTGTATTTCAAGCCCTAATTAACTTATTTTAGGCCCCAGTTGATGCTCCAAAAATGTAATGGACTGACAACCCACCCTCAACCATCTACCTAAATCCATCCCATTGCATACACTGAAACAAAAATCCGTCCGTCCGTGGAAAATTGGAAAGATACCCTAATTAGCTTATTTTAGGACCCAATTGATGCGCCAAAAATATAACGGACTGACGACCCACCCTCAATCATCTACCTAAATCCATCACACTGCATACACTGAAACAAAAATCCGGCCGTCCAAGAAAATTGGAAAGATTCTGCAACCACAATCAAAATAGATTTTAACTACCATACACCCTGCATTTATTTGATAATACATACAGGATCCACCCAATTTTCATGTCAATCCATTAGATTCCCAGGGTTCAAACCCAGTCATAATTTGAGTAGTTACTCTGTTCAGGTATAATTTATAAGTATATATCTAGCCAATGTGAGCAATGATTTGACGTTATGGTTCATATAGTACACTTATTAAGTACCTATTACATGTATATTTCCATATCAAGAAATACGTAAATTCAGTGATGTATTGTCAACAAATTACATACAACCCTTGATGTAAGATTAATTTAAATTAACAAATTTATTTTAACTTAATATAACACATTTAAATGTATAAATATACACTTTAAAACACCATGAATATGATTCCTACCACTTCCACCTAATCTCATCAAAATAACAACAACAAAAAATAAATAAATAAATACATAAAATAATAATCCCATCAACCATATGTCATTCTTGGTATACATCGGCATCTACCTTTCATGTCATCACATTAAAAAAAAAAAATTTACAATCATTAATACCATCTAACAAATGACATTGGTTTTTTATTTTTTATTTTTTTTAAATTAAAAAAAAATAAAATAAATATGATATCATATTAATAGATAAATCATTATTTTGTAAATATAGTTGAATTAATGGGTTCGTTTGTGACTATTATCAGTTAGAAGAACTGGAATTGCCATCAATTGATTAAGTTAATTATATGTACTTATAAGTAATGGTTAGCATGCAACTTGTTAAGAAGTGGTTAATATGGGTTTTATTAACAATTAACTTTGTTACTAAAATGTTATGTCTTTAATGTGTCAAAGAGTAAGGATTACCTCCCTTTATACTCATTTCATCATAGTCCAGTCTTTCTTTTTCTTCTAACAGAACCATTTATATTTTTTTATTTCAAAAATACATTTTAGATCATGAAATGCATACATTTAAATTCTTTTGGTACTTCCAGCTCAAAAAATCCACTATGGAAGTATAAAAAAAATAAAGGAGAGAGAAAACCTTACAAAATTTATAACATCAGCATGTCAACCACAACAAACAAACAGTTACATATCAACATAATTTATAAATGATTTTGTAAACATCTTGATCAACATGAGTATCTTCTTTTGAATGGAAAAATTAATTATAAATTGGGAATTTTCAGCATCTCTTATACTTGCTTCATTTTTCAAATTAATGCCTTCAATGATTTATCCATCTTCCACAAGCTGACCAAGTAGTTTGGATAATCCTTGGTTTGGCAACTTTCACAATTGATATATAAAACTTCACATGATATTTGGAAGCCATTGTATATATATATATATGTGATGGTGGGAATTCACACCTATAGATCATGTTCATCGCCCTCTTCAAAAACCATCTGAGTTGCCTTGACCTTTCATAACGACTTTTAGCACACCTGCATCATTCTTACACTAGTATATATATATAAGAATTTTTTTTTTTATATCAGCAGTGAGTATGTTTTAGCTATATGATAAGCAAAACACGATTAAAGTCAATCTTTGGATAATAAACGTTATTAAGTTTAAATTTTCAACAGTCTTAGAATTATCAAATGCTTGATTACGTGAATAAATTTTTTTTTTATATATCTATAACGAATAGTTCAATAGAATTATAAATAAAATAAGAAAAATCTTGGTGCTTATTATGTTTCAATCAACAGATTATAATTTATTAATTTTTTTAATTTCCATAGTTCATATAACAGTTCAATTCTAATGGAAGTATAGTAATATTCTTCCGTTTCAGTTTTACTTTTTTTTCTTTCTACATATATATATCAAATTAAACAACTTACAGTTCTATGCATCCTTGTGTGTCCAATTATTCTTTCTTTGAAATGCTGAAAAACGTTTTACCAAAATATAGTTTTCAACTTATTTGACTTGCTGTCATTAATAAATAAAGAAAAGAAAATCTTGCTTATAACTTTTCTATACATGTTTTTAATTTTTCCAGCCATTAGTGAAAAAAAAAATAGTTGTTGTTGTGGTTACTGCATATGTTCTATCAAGTTTTCATCTCCCCTTCACATTACAACACTACATTATAAAATCGGCTTTTTTTTTTTTTTTTACAAAACTTTCTCAACTGTTTGAACAAGATCGTTTTGTCAAAGGTTATTTTAAAATATTAATAAAATGAAATTTAGTAATAAATCTATGATTTTGTTTCAAGCATTTCCAGTTCATTAAACTACAATATAATTTTATTCATACCATTATATATCATCAACTTACACTGTTCAATAGATGTATTAGCTTTTATAAATCAATACATCCATGTATATATTTATGTTCAAATGCATTTAATGGTAAGGATAGGAATGAGACCTATAACGATCCTTACCATATATATTTTTTTCATCAGAAAATTCAATTTTGAATCAGCTGCTTAAAAATGACAACCAAACATTTCAAAAATAGTTTGAGCTTATCTTTAAACTCAAATATTTGCTCAGTTATATTTTCCTTTGAAAGCTTGTGTGTTATTACTAACATTGGAATATATTTGGAAAAGTTAGATTTGAATTTTTCTAAAAACATTTAATAATTAAATAATGGAAATAGTGCAGCATATAGTTATAAATCAGACATGAAAAGACAAAACAAAATGAATTATGCATCCAATGCATAAATGTATTTGACACATCAAGTTGAAGGCTCTTTGAGAAAAGTCACGATTTTTTTCTTATGGAGCTGGAAGTATTTTCGTCATTAGTGTTTATAATAGATTGCAAGAGATTTTTATTTTTATTTTTGAAGATTGCTTTTTCACCTTAACTTATAATTCAGAATTTATTCCCAATATAGCTGATATTTTATCTATGTGCGTCATTGACATCTCATAAAAGATTTTCTGATTCAAAGAATGATAATTTTTTTTATAAAATATTCAAAGCCTTAGTAGTTGATTTAAGAGAGCAAAAAAAGAAACATCTCTTTAAATGAATCTGAGTGATATTATATCTTACAAATGTCAATAACTGAGAACGTGGTATCACATTATCATTTTTTTCCATGTTGAATTGAAAGTAAGCTAAGTTTTAAAAACTTGATCTGTAGAACTTCATTCTCTTCTTTGATGTTACTGTTGTGTCATTAATTTTCATTTGAACAATACTGATAGTAAAACTACTGTTTTTCTCCAATCTATTTTCCAACACAATTTCCATCATTTTGATAGTTCAAAATTTGTGTATAGTTTTTCTTCTATCTCAATAAGTTTGTGGTTCATTTTTTGGAATATCTGTTGAATTCAGTTTCATTTTTTAGAGAGGATTTTTAAGGCATTGTTTTTGTATCGAGAATGCAACTTTATTTGACAAAACTTTTAACAAACATTGCCGTGTATTTTTTTATTACATTGATAATAACTGGTGTGAATCTATATTGAATATATAAATTATTATACTCTTTTGTTTTGCCTTTTGTGATAGGTTCCAAAATTTGTGAATAAAAAGCAAGTGTAATATGTGTATATAAATAAAAAAGTGAAATAATCAATAAAATATATTGTTTTTGCAAAATATGCACAATCTGTAGAATTGTAATTTATGCCAGAAATTTAGTTCTATTAAGCTGCGGTTCTATTCCGCTTCATCTTCTTAAAAATTATTTCCATTGAGGAGAGATTTCTTCCCTGTTTGACAATTCTTGTACAGATCATGGAGCATGCTCTTGCTAATTATTGTTTTTTTTGTCCATTAGTTATAAATTGGATTCTTTTTGTTGTTATTGTTGTATTGCTTCTACTCATATTCTCACTCATCATAATATTTTTTTGAGTTAGCATATTTATTAATTATAAATGTTGAGTATAGTGTTATATTCATTAGAAATTTTAGTTTGTGATAGATTGATTTTAATCAGCAATAATGTTTTTTTTAATTGCTGATAAGTGAATAAATAGCATTGCACCTGGTTTGAATTTAAGGAATCAATTTTATTTTAGGTGTTAAATTTTTAATTTTACTATTATTATTGTGTTACATATGTTTCATTTTAACATCAGTAGTATGATTTATGAATTCGGTTTTTTGTTCATTAATCAAAACCAATATTATTTTTAGGGAAATATAATTAATTTCATGTCTGTTATCATGTGGATCTACAGTATTTTTTTTTTTTTTTATAGTTGCATATATATATATATAGCCAAATTGATAGAATTTATCATAATTTTTTTGTTTTTCACTTTTTTTTTTATTCTGGATGTAATATGTCCAGGTATATAGCAGCAAAATTAGTTTTTAAATTTTATAGCTTGACAAATACATATTTAGTTATATTATTAATAAATATTTAAGATTTAGCCTTTTGTTTTTTAATTTCTATTATCTATATTTTCTTTATAGCTTGCTAAATATTCTGATTTTTAGAACTTGTTTTCTAAATTAATATCAATTAATACAAATGCTTAATTCTAGAAAATTGTATCCCGAGGACCTTTTTCATTTCTAAATTTTTTTTATTATTAAAAATTAAACTATATTAAAAAATAAACAAACAAACAAATAATAAGACGTGTTTAAAAAATGGGTATTTAGGAAGATGTGAGTATTTGATGCCTAAATTTGAGAAAAATCTTTGCTAACTGCAAATTTATTAGTAATTATTAAAGTTTTAGAACACTGCCACGTGTTAAAATTGAGATATATTCAAGAGTTACAAGTAAATTTGGAAATATTCAACTGAAGCAAATATTTGACTTATAATTTTCTGATAAGTTTTAACAGTGTATTTATTATATTTACAGGAAACAGTAACAATAAAAGCATAGAAGTTGATGAAATAAACAATAATCAACACCACAAAAGAATAAAGCATGTATGGTTTCAAAATAAAATGTAAATACATCATGCTAATATAAATTATATTATGATTTTATTTCCAAGTTTTTTAAGAGTCATGTTGGACCATCTAAAGAGCTGTAATGTGGCTCACAAACCACAGTTTGGCCATGGTGGTTATATATATATCATTCAGTGTGTATATGTATGTTCATGTGTATTTTAAGTTCTCTGCTTGAAGACAATTTGAAACAAGCAATCATTAGAAAATTACAATCAAAGATTAACATTCTTATGTCTTTGGAGTAATTTATGTTGTTAAGCCATTTTATTGTAATATCTTAATATTTGGAATTATTTCGTAAACTTTAATTAATGAGCTTTTTACATTATTTAGACTGTAAATAATGAAGGCTTTCAATATCTGAAGAGCATTTAATTATTACTGATTATCATTGCTTTTAAGATATTTATCTTTACAATTAGATTTGATAATTTAATTTTGTAGTCTCTTTTAATATATGTATAATTTTAGATTTATGGTTGATACTGGAGTAGTGGGTTGTAGCTGGATAGAAATTCCTGCTGATAAATATCTGTTGAGAAACATTGATTCTAAATCTTGGGTGAAAATGGAATCAAGATGTCAAATTGAATTGGATATTGCTTGGGATGAATTTATTGCTCATCCACCAGAGGGAGAATGGGCTAAAGTTGCTCCTTTTAGAGTTCTTAGTTTTGATATAGAATGTGCTGGAAGAAAAGGTAATTGAATATGTATTTAGTCAGTTACTTAAATGCAATTTTTTATTATCAAAAGATAATAATTTTACATTAATTTTTGACCAATCTTAAATTAGTAGTAAATTCTCCATAAAATGGTGTCATTCAGTGCAAGCTCTAACAATCAGTGGATGCTAGAAGATTAGTGAATCAAAATTCTTATCTAGTACCTATTCATCGAATATCACCAGACTAGTTTCCAGCTTATGGCATTTATCAGTGAGGAGCTTTGGATATAAGAGCACTGCACCTAGACTTTTGGATCTAATATAACCCTCCAGCAGCCACCTTTTACGTATTTAGTTAACTAAAAGCTATGAGCCCAAAATGAAAATACAATAACTAAATAGTTAAAAAGATGGCTGCTGGAGGTTTGCATTGATCCAAAGGACTAGATGCAGTGCTCTCAGATTCAAGTCTCCTCAATGATGAAAGTCACAAGCTACAAACTAGTCTGGGATATATTGAATGAGTAGTTACTAGATAGAGATTTTAGTGCTCTCAGATCCAAGTCTCCTCACTGATGGAGGTCACAAGCTAGAAACTAGTCTGGGATATATTGAATGAATAGCTACTAGATAGGGATTTTATGCACAAGTCTTCTAGCATCTATTGATTATTATGTCTTGCACTTAGTGGCACCACTGTGTGGAGAGTTTGCTACTGTTTTAACAGCTTGTGTAAGTGTAGGAAATGGTGATCAAGAGATGTTTTAGAGATTTAACAACATTAAAATCAAAAAATAAGATTGATTTAAAATTCTATATATGATATTGCTTATATTTAGAAAGTTAATTAATTCAAACTTATTCTTAACATATTGAAGAGAAACTTTTTTTCTTCCTCTAATTGGATTTAAAAAATAATATTTGGAAATTTTAAAATCAAACAATAAATATAATTTATTAAATGTAGGAATTAAAAATAAAAAGCTACATAAAATTAAAAAACTTGTAAAGAATGTGCAAAACAAATACTTTAATTTACTGCAATATTTTTATTATTAATAATAAAAGTACTGGCAAATTAATGCATTGATTTTAAGTGCTGTTTATTGTTTTATGGATATTATAGACATGATATTTAACTATAAATGAAGAAATAATTTTACATATGAATTATTACAAATTTGATTGCATTTAAAGCATTTTGGTTTATTAATTAATAAGACATCTTTTGATCAGGTCTGTACTATGATGGAATAAGTAAATATTTATATATAAAGATTTTATGGCAAATAATATGCTGGTAAAGAATCTGGCAATAATAAACAGTGTGTTTAGTCAACTTTTTATCATTTTTAGCACAAATAGAATACCATTCATCTGCAAGTTTTGATTTGTAATTATTTCTGGATTAGCAGTTTTTTGAAATTTGGAAAATTAATTACGTAAAAAATGATAGAAGTAAGGGTTTAAAATATATAACTACAGTATGGTACTAATTAAATAAAAATTAAAAGTTAATTTATTAAAAAATATTGTTAAAAATATTATTAATTAAAGGAAAAATTAATTTTATGTTTATTATTTCATCACTTTTGTAAATGTTTTGTAGGCAGTTTACAAATCAGTATTGCATAATTTGCATAGTTTATAACAAAAAATTAACAATTACAAAAAGTTTACTGTACTTATGACAAAACCTGCTTTCATATAACACTGTACAATATTTAAATATTAATGGCTAATTTACTAATGAATGTTGTTTAAAAAGATTACTAATAAAAGGATAAAAATAAGTTTTAATTTATTACTTATACTTTTTCACATTTTTGTAAACTTTTTCATCTAAACAAAGCTGTTTCCTGAGTTTTGTTCATATATAAATAATTTCATGTCTATTCTCATCTGTGAGAAAAGTCAAAAATATTTTACACATCTATATATGTATATTAATAAAATGAATTTTTATATGAACATACTTTGTAGAAATATATATAATTCAGTAGAAAAAATGAAATTGCTAAACTTTTTTAAAATCTATTTGTAAAGTAAAGGAACGGTTTTATCCTGAAACTGGTAATGGAGAGGTGGAATTTTTTTTAAAAAAAAATGAATAATATTTTATTATTATTATTATTTAGAATTATTCACTTGCAAAATATATATTACAGGTATTTTCCCTGAAGCTGATAAAGATCCTGTAATTCAGATTGCTACAATGGTTCTTCGTCAGGGAGAACAAGATCCCTTTATTCGAAATGTCTTCACTCTCAATTCTTGTGCTCCTATAGTTGGTTCTCAAGTTTTATCATTTGTCTCTGAAGGAGAAATGTTGTCAGTAAGTAGTTTTTAAAATTATTTTTGTGTGTGTTTTCTATGAATATAATAACTGAAAAATCAATGAAATTTATGAAGAGATTCTAAATATTTGTGTTAAATTATTTTCTGTTCTAATAATCAATTGTCTAATCAGTTTTCTGACAGAAATTAACAAATCTGCATGTGTCATGCTCATGCAGCTTAATGGGAATGCCATCATGTTAAGTTGATTTTATAGCATTATGAATAGTTGGGTTTTAATATTAAAAATAGCTGAAACTTTAACATCAGGCAAAGATCAAACTTAAATCATCTACTCATCTTGGAAATTTTCTGACTCATTAAATTCTTTAAATAATGTGAAATGAATAACATATATTAGCAAATCCAGTAATATGTACAAGTAGCAAAAATATATATTTTTATAATATTGGTCAATAAATAAATGCTGTTGATAAATGTTTTGGTGCCCTGCATAGTTTAGAGCAGTGGTAGAATAACAGACTGGAACTTAGGATCCATAATTTACACTCATTTCTGTCCCTTCCAGTGCTCTAACTTCTTATTAACTTCTGGGCAATAATATTCAACTATTTTATTTATTTAATTCTGCAATTAAATACAGATTACTTAAAAGTACAAATATAATTGAACTATTTATCTTTGTAATGTGTGTCTGTGTATGTATATATATATATATATATATATATATATTTGATTTGATATATATATATATATGGCTGCATAAAGGAGTTGGCTGTTATGTGGATTCTTTGACTCTCTTTGAAGCCCTAAAGAAATCAAGTAAGGCAAATTCCCTAGACCATTTAATATGTTTTGTTGTTACAGCTGTCATTATTATGTAATTATTTATATAATAAATGAACATGGATGGCAGGCTTAACAACATGCATTGTATGTCTATTGCTTTCTTTTCAGATGCCTAATAGTACTTAACTGAAATAATAGTTGAGTTTTTTTGAAGGCTGGATGTATAGAACGGATAAAAGACTGATACAATACATGTATAATTTCTACTATCTTCTTTCTCAACACATTCATGACAATCAAAAGCGAATTATGGCTCTTATTCCAAGGAGTCTGTAAAGCTATGTGAAAGGTTAGCAGTTGGAGCCAAAGTTAGAGGCTGCTAAATATTCCCTGATTGCAGATCTAGGCTGTCATTCAGTGATAATCTTTTAATTAGATTTTTACAACTGCAAGATCACTGCACAAATTGGAAGAAGAACTTTCTAATAGTAAATGGGACATTGTTGGATTTCGTGAAGTTAAAAAAAAAGGTGAAAGGATAGTTGATTTAAAAAGTGGACCTGTACTTTATTATAAAGGCACTAGTATTGGAAGCACAATTGGAGTGGTATTCATTATAAATAAAAAGTGAAAGGATAACATTGTGAGATTGATATTATATCAGACAGAATGACAAGATTAGCTATTCAATGGAAGGTAGTATAATTCAATTTTATGTTCCAACAAGTTTTTATTGTGATAAAGAAATATAAATTTTTTTTATATAAATGTACAAAATGCTTTTATTCAAACCAAAAGATCTTTTAAAAATTCTCATGAACTAGAATTGGAAAACAATTATAAGATGAAAGGTCTGTGGGTAGATTTAGATATGGTGGCAGAAATAAGAAAAGACAAAGATTTATGGAATTTGCAGAAAAGTTTATATTATAATTCTTTCTTTAAGAAAAGTATTAAATGGAAATAATTCAAATGAGAAGATATAGTGGAATTACTTTATATTTTGACTAACAGAAAATATGTATTTAAAGATTGTAAATGTTCTTAATAGATTTAACACAGGAAGCTAACTATCATTGATTAGTGAGAAAAGTTAGAATGAATCCATCTATCCTTTCAATCCAAACGTTTATGTATGGGCAAATCATAAGTATTTGGGAATGAGAGCATGAAGATGTTAAGCGATCACTTTAAATTACTTTTACTATGCCTGAATGATCTTGGATTGAAAATATTATTGTGTTTTCAATTTTAGACTCGTGATTTTGTAGTTAAGTAGAGATAAAAAGTGGCTGCTGAAGGGTTGCATTAGATCCTCTAAGATCTAGGTGCAGTGCTATCAGACCCCTGCAGTGCTGTCAGATCCAAAGCTTCTCACTGATGAAAGCCACAAGCTATGAGTATGCACTAGATAGGGATTTTATGCACAAGCCTTCTGGCATCCATTGATTACTCTGGCTTGCACTGAGTGGCACTACTGTATGGAGACTTTTGCATATTTTAGTAATGTTTATAATTCAAGATTTTATTATGTAAGAAGTAACATTAATAAAGTTGTCTAAATATATATTGCACTGATTTTCGATGCAATATGATATCTATGAAAATTAAAACTCCAATCCATGTTTAAGTTATGTAAGGAATAATGAATTGTACTATCAATCTATTTTAGGAATAAGTAATTTCTCCAAGTCTTAAAGATTGTTTTATTAAATTTTCAAATTTAAGATTATTAAAATTGTTGTTGTGAATGGGTCCTATCATAACTTAATCATATGCTGTTAACTGGGTATGCTTATGGTTTATATATAAACTAAGTTTCATAATGTTTATTCAGGTGGCAGAAGGCTTAATAATTTGTTTACCTTACTATATATTTGCATTCCTGCCTTCATATATATGTTCAATGGTTGTATTATTATTATTATTCAACTTCATTATGCACTCTCTATATGGTTCATGTGTCAAACTGTGTGAGGGCAAACCATACGCCGCGTGCCTGGTTTCCCAATTCATATATTAGCACCAGTCTAGGTTTCGCGGGAGCCAGAGACTCTCGCAATCCCAAATCCTAGATTTTACACATCTTCGCTCTCTCCACTGGTATGCGCCCTTGATTAGAAGCAGGTACACCTCTGCGGTGTGGGACATCAACTCTTCAGCGGTGACCATACCTTCAGATCACTGAGCCGATTATCCTCATTTTATGTGCCATTGACTCCCCTCATATAGGTGGTACCGCAATTTCCAATAATGTTCGCCTTTAGCCTTCGCCTACACTCGATCAGTAACTCTGGGTGATCTAAACTCGAACCCGTACACAAATTGTTCCATTAAATAAATAAATATGTTGTTAACTGTATGTTCAAACCTAGAATGGGCTGATAGATTATAATTTTTCCAATCAAATTAAATAGAACATCCATCATTATTGTAAACCGCCATCACTTTCTGTGACACTCTGTAAAAGCCAGTAGATCATCCCAATTTAATATCTTGTAAGCTACTCTCTCTCTCTCTCTATTATTTTAATTTTATAATAAAACTTATATTATTTTTGTTAATTAAGCGTACATTTTTATTGGGAGTCAGAACAATTAATTATTATATATATCACTAAGTAAGTCAGTTAATTGTAGAACAGACACATCCATGGTTTTGTACTTTATTGATATAATACTAGCTCTAATATTATTAGTATGATTAAATTCCCTAATCATATCAGCAATTGTAAAATAAATAATTTGATATAAGGCTTAATTAAAGTGCTAGTGTGGTGTAATGTCGTAAGTTATGGAGAACCCTGGTTTTGTATTTTATTGATATAATACTAGTTCTGTAATATTATTAGAATGATTAAATTCCCTAATCATATCAACAATTGTAAAATAAATAAGTTGATGTAAAACTTAAGTGCTAGTGTGGAATAATGTTGTAAGTTATGGAGAACCCTGAGAGAGAGAGAGTCTGTGTTCAATTCCTGAATTATGTCGCACTGTATGAAGAAGGGAAGGTGTGTAACATCAAGGATGTTAATTAGGTGGTTGATGTTAGAAAGCCTAGGTAGGGGTTTAAATTGGGAGGCATAAGGTAACCCGTGACTGCTGGTTGAGAGTCTCTACTTGTTCTTTTAGTCTTGTTGGCTGATTATATAAACTTGACTGTTACAGTATATATAAAAAATAAAAATGGAAAGGTTTAGTGATATATTAAACAAATATAGGGGATTTGAACTCAGATTTTCAAGCACCCACCAACTATCCACACAATCGCATACAACTGAAACACATGACCACACACATGTAGAAAAGATAAATAATCACCAATCTACGTACTTCATGCTAAGCCAGCATTCCTCAGTTGGTCCAGATTATCATCTCCCACACATATATATAATCAGTGCTCAGTTTATATTAAGATAGCAAATCCTTACACTTTAATGAACAGGCTTCAATCCACTCCAACCTCCAACTTTTCAGCCATCCATATCATTGAAAATCTGATGATGGAAAATCCAAATCCCATGCTGCTGCCAACATTATTGCCACACCCATGTTGACCTAAAGTCACTCTGAACCCTCATGTATAGGACCTTATCTATTTAAATACATAAAAGAAGGATGGGCAGGGTACAAGCTATATATGTAAATATTTGAAAACCAGGCACTCTTCACAAACCTGGAGCTTAATTGTAAATTGTATTCTGCCCATCCGTTTTCTATGTGTTTAAATGGATAAGGTCCTATACATGAGGGGTCAGTGACTTCAGATTAACATGGGCGTGGCAATAAGGTTGGCATCAGCATGGGATTTGGGCTTTTCATCATCAGATTTTCAATGATATGGATGGCTGAAACATTGGAGGTTGGAGTGGATTGAAGCCTATCCATTAAAGTGTGAGTATTTGCTATCTTAATATAAACTGAGCACTGATTATATGTGTGGGAGATGATAATCTGGACCAACTGAGGAATGCTGGCTTAGCATGAAATACGTATATTGGTGATTATTTATCTTTTCTACATGTGTGTGGTCATGTGTTTCAGTTGTATTAGATAGTGTGGCTAGTTGGTGGGTGCTTGAAAGTGAGTTCAAATCCTCTATATTTACAATAAAGCTCCAGGTTTGTGAAGAGTGCCTGGTTTTTAAATATTTGATATATTAAACAATAAATGTGGAATGATGGATAAGCTAGAATAAAATAAAAAATAGGAATAAATAAAAAATAATAAGAAAATATAAATAAGAATTAAGAGAACAAAGCTATAAGATTCAAGTTAAATATGATTATGAATGGTAATATAAAATATGTATATTAATATGTATATAAAACAATAGTTATATGATTATATGTTTAAATGTTGTCACACTGATGAAGACTGCAGTCAGTCGAAACTGTAAGCAAAATAAAGGAATTATAAGTGTGTAGGAAGAGATGATACATTTTTTTTAAATATATATGAACACTTAAGACAATTATGCATGGCCACTTCATTTAAAGTATCCCAAACTTTATTATAATTATGATATTTTTCCTCTATAAGATTAACTTGATGTAGAAGTAATTTCTTTCTGATAGCTGCCAAATAATTGAAGAAAAGTATTCCTAAGAAACTTTTCAATATTCTTACTGTAAATGTCACTACAATAGTAGAATTCTAGACATTCATTAATTTTATCTGACACTGGTATTTTTATCTCCACTAGCTTTTAATAACTGATTTTATTTTAGCTTTTACAGGCTCATCTCCTAAATTATGATTAATTTCAGATTCTTCTGGATTTAATTCCAATTTAAGTTTGGAGTTATCATCTGTTTGCTTTGTTACGATGACCTTAATATTTAGTTTGCTTTCAATTTTCTCTTCAACCTTTTCATGTTTTTGTGCACATCTGTGGTGTTTTTTTTTAATCATTTTTTTTAATAATAACAATTTAATGCTACTGTCAGCTTTTAGTTCACTTTTTTGCTCTCTATCTTTTCAGATTTATTTTCTGCTAATATATTATCTATCTTGGCAGACATTTGCTGTTGATTTGCAAACATGGGTTGTAAATGACTTGTGAATATTTGTTGCATCATCATACTCATTTGTTTGAGTAAAATATTTATGTTTTCTTTCTCTTTCCCTTGTCTCTCTGGAATTTTAGTGATTTCTGGGGTTTGAACATTTTGTACTGCGGTCCCTACAGATGTACTAATATTCTGTTATATTTCTAGATCTTCTAAAATAGAACTCCATTTTTTCTCTATCTGTCTCTCATTGTATTTCGTTTTCAATTTCCATTTCATTACTAATTTCTGATCGTATCATTTTGATTTTGCTTCTTGTAATTCTCTATTTTATCTTATTTATTTTAACTTATTATATTAATTAATTTCAGCTTTTAACTCTGATAATTATTTCTTATAATGAGATACATCATCGAAATATTCATCGTCACTACCTTTCACTATCTTTGCCAAAAAAAAAATGAGCTGATACTTTATTCAACCTTTTATCTTTACTATTTATTCTCTCAATATCAAAGCCTTTTAACCAGTTACAATACCAAATATATATTTAATATAGATTAAGTATGTGTAATATACAATCACTTTAAGAGCCAACTTAATAAATGCTTCCAGAAAAAAAAAATATGTTGTTTTTCTTTTTAATAAATAGCTAAATAAAATTTTTTTATATATTTTTTTTAAAAATTATGTATCAAATGAAATTATTAAATTTAAATAATGATAATGGTATGTAGTAAGAATGCTGAAAGAATTGATTGTATTTTTTTTTATTTTTTGCATTTGTAAATGATTTTTAATCCAAATGTTTGACTAATAAAATTACTAAGTGATTTTGCCCCCAGTATTTTAATAATGTTACAAATTTTAATCCAAATATTTGTTTTTTAATAAAATTACTCAAATGATTTTGCCCCCAGTATTTTAATAATGTTACAAATTTTAATTTTAGAAATATGCAGATTTTTTTCGAGAAGTTGATCCAGACATTATTACTGGTTATAATATTCAAAATTTTGATTTGCCTTATTTTCTCAACCGAGCCAAAAATCTAAATCTGAAGCACTTCCCATTTCTTGGTCGTGTTAAGAACATACAGACTGTTATGAAAGATTCAATACTCCAGTCAAGACAAATGGGAAAAAGAGAAAATAAAATTATTAATATTGAAGGTCGAATTCAGTTTGATCTTTTGCAGGTAATATTTATTTTAAAATTTAATACAATTAATTGTATTTGTATATTGGATTATTTCCATAATCTAATATTAAGTATTGAATGTCTTTAGAAAAATTTAACTTCTATTTAAATTTTCAAAGTATATTTAACTATTAGTAATAGCACACATGTTAGTATATGCACAACTTTGAGTGGTATTATTCTCTTCTCTTTTTTAGATGGTTAAATATTGAATTTTAAGATAATGCTCTAACCAACTGAGCTATACTGTCCTTTTTTTTTGACAGGATGGCTCAATTGGTTAGAGTGTTACCCTAAAATTCAATATTCAAGAATCTAAGGTTCCAGGTTTGATTCATATGCTAGTACTGCATATATTAATCTGTGTGCTATTTCTAACAGTGGAATGTAATTGGAAAATTTAAATAAAGTTAAATTTTTCTAAAGACATTTAGTATTTAATATTAGATGATAGAAATAGTCCAATATATAAATACAAGTAAAATATCATTATCTTAAACCTTTAGGAAAACACTAATATAATTAACTTTACATTGATATTTTAATTATTGACTAATGATAAAGCATGATATTTTTAAATTCAATAATAAATTGATAAGTCAATAATGTAATGTATACTATTCTGATTTAATTTGAAATATTTTACAGATTTTGTTAAGGGATTATAAACTTCGTTCTTACACTCTAAATGCTGTTAGTTATCATTTTCTTCAAGAACAAAAAGAAGATGTTCAGCATTCTATCATTACTGATCTACAGGTAAATAATGCTTGCTTTTAAATAAAGAGAAGATGAATGTATATATAAAATGAAAATATAGGCATTTGTAAATTTTCATTTTTTCTTTCATAAAATATCTTTCAACAATGTATGTATATATATTATAAAATGAATTTATAATTTTGTAAATATACTTGTATACAGGTAAATAGAAATTATCTGCATCATTAGGGATACAAACAATATTTATTTTGTCTTCAAATTAATTATGTAAATAAAACAATTTAATGAATGAGATATTTTGTTTTGAAAAATTAAATTAATATAATTCAATTGTGAATAAAATTTAAGTGAATAAATGTTATTGATATAAGTTTAGACTGCAGAAAAAAGTTTACTGTTAACTGAAATGAGATTGGATTTCTTTTTGAAGACTTAAAGAAAAAATAGTGGGCAGTGTAAATTCTTAATATCTACTCCATATATTCTTATCGTTGCAGCTATTATTACTATATGATTACTTATATAGTAAATGAACATGAATTACCTTGTCACTAATAGGCATCAACCAGGTGATGAATTTATTGAGTTTTACCTCTGAATATTTAAGATTAAGAAACATCATAATCTTTTTTTGTCAGTTGCTTGATAATTCTTAATTGAAGTATTAGTTGAGTTTTCTTGAAAGCAGGATGAATGTATGTGTGATTGAACTTTTTTTGAATAGATATTTACAATCATGACTGATATAAGTAAATTATGGCTCTTATTCTCAGGAGGCTATAAAGTCACTTGCCACCCTAGTGATTAGCGATCAAAGTTGGAGGGTAATAAGAATCTGGAATGTGGACTTACTGCCATTCAGTGAAGATCTTTTATTTAGATATTTAGAATTGTAGATCACTTTCCAATGAAGGAAGATTGCATGAATTATAAAAACTATAATATCAAAACAAGATGTTGTTGAATTTTGTGAAGTTAGAAGAAAAGGGGAAGAGATAATTGGATTTAAAAATTGGATATCATTTTGTACAAAGACAGAAATATTGGAGCACAAATGGACTGGAATTTGTTATAAATAAAAAGTGTAAAAACATACTTGTGGAGATTCTATATCAGATAGATTAGCAAGGTTAATTATTCAACTTAATGGAAGATATCAAAGCAAATAATATGATGAAAAAGCAAAGGATTTTTATATGCATGTGTAAAATACCTTTGATCTGACCATATAACATCTTAAAATTGTCATAGGAAATTTTAATGTTAGAATTGGTAAAAGAATGAAAGATGAAAGTGCTGTGGGTAAATTTGCTTATGGTGATAGAAATGAGGAGGGGACACCAGCTTGTATAATTTGCCGAAAAAGAAAAATATTATATTATGAATTTTTTTTGTAAGAAAAGTGTTCAACAATAGTGAATGTGAAGGCATCCATATGAAGCTAGAACAGAATTAGTTTATATTTGATTAACAGAAAATATGTGTTTCAAGATTGTTTTTAATAAATTTGCTGCAGGAAATAGTCCTCAGTTAATGAGCTGTAAGATATGTGTTAATGCAAAACTAGAGATAAAAATTATTAAGAAAAACAGTATTAACTGTTGACATTCCTAATCTTCAGAAACACCTCAATGAATTTAAATTAAAATCTGCAAATTGTTTTAAAATATTAAAAGATTTTGAAGGTGGTTCAGACTTGAATGAAGTCAATAAGAAGTTAATTGATACACTATTAAGAATTACAACAAATATAACTTGTACAAAAAAAGCATCAATTTTCCAATAAATTTTCTACACGATTTAAGACAATGTATGAAGAAAAGAAGGAATATGAAAATATTTACAAATAATAAAATAAGAATTGAATATCTAAATCTAGTTTTATAAAATGGCATGAAAAAGTTAATAATGATATAAGAAAATCATAATTGTGAATTGCAAAGGAAAGCTGTAAAAGAGAATAAAAGTTAAAGTGTAAAATAACATCTTGGGATTAGTTGGAAAGATATTTAGGCACTAAGAAGAAAAGTTGGTATTATTACTAAAAAAGAGGTGATATCATGAAATGTGTGGAAGTGTTTTGTAAACAAATTATATAATAATAAACAAGAAAACGGTGTATCCCTTACATTTATTACATCTTTTGAATTGCTTATCATTTTAAATTAAGTAAAACGTGCAATTATATTTATTAAGAAGGGAAAAGCTCCAGAAATGATAGAATTATAATCGTTATCTTAAAAGAAGCAGGTAAAGAAGTAGAAAAATTGTTGGTGAAGTTTTATACCAAATGTCTAAATAATAAAGATGTGTCATGTTTGGAAGAATGCAACAACAATATTGATATTTAAGAAAGATGATAAAGAAGATATTAGAAATTGTAGACCAACAGTCTTGTATCAGTTCTGTATAAAATCTTTACAAAGATAAATATAGCTTATCTCCAGCAAACTTTCGATTTTAACTGATCACATCCAAGTATTGAAATGTTATAGGAAGGGCTAATAATATGAGTTGCCATTATGTTTTGTACTTGTTGATTATGAAAAGACATATGATTATATAAGTATTCCTACAGTGGTTAAAGCATTGGTTCATCAAAATATAGACCCAGGATATTGTCCTATTCTGAAGAATATTTATCAGAATGCAGAAACAGTGATTAAGATTAATATTGAGAAAATGTCCAAAACTTTTCACAACAGTTTTAAAAGTATTTTATTGATAAAAATGGGAAAATAAGGGAGTAAAAGTAAATGGTGATTATTTGAATCATTTATAATTTGCAGATAATGTGGCTATTTTTGCAAACAGTGTTTGAGAGCTTCAGGAAATGTTTGCAAGAGTTATCAGATGAAAGTAAGAAAATAGGACTAAAAGTTAAACACTAGAAAGACTAATGTTTAATGGGTTTTTTCAGGAAAAAATAAAGATTGATAATCATGAATTAGAAAAAGTTAATGACTACAAATACCTTCATTATATTTTAATACAGGATAGAAACATAATAGAGGATATTAGACATATAATAAATTTTGGACAGAGTAATTTTGCTAGAAATAACTCAATATTAAAAGGAAATATGCTATGTGTTTGAAAAGGTTTTTTAATGAATATTTTACCAGTTCTTTTGTGGATTTGAGACTTGGATACCAACAGAAGAGCAATTCAGGGACTTCAGATCACTAAATGGATTATGAAAAGATGTAAAGAATAACAAGAAGAGATTGAAAATGAAATTTGGTAGAGAAAAAATTAAGAAATTGAAATGGAACTGAGCTGGACATATTGCTAGAAAAGATGATAATAGATGGACAGTTGAAGTTTTAAACTGGATCTCAAGAGATTGCATAAAACTTAGAAAGAGACCATATGTTAAGATGGATGCATGAAATAAGGAAGTTTGCTTATGTGTTATAGAGAAAAGAAACTAAAAATAGAAGAAACTATATTAAAGTTTGAGAAATCTTTATACTGCAGTGGATTAATAATGATGATAATGATATAATTGTTTTAAAAAGTGCAAAAAAAGATAGATGACTTTTGAGATATTTCCTACATTTTGTTTATATAGTAAATATTATGTACATTATAGTAGTTTTAAGATGGCATCATTTTCGTTAGCTCTGAACTTTAATTTATAGCAAATAAAGCTTTTGAAAACTTGAGGTCTTTCTTAAGTGAAAAAAAAATGTGTTTGCTTCATTGACAAATATATTTTATAATGGATATTTCATAGGTAATAATAATCAATTGTGAATACCAGGCAATAGAAAGAATAGGAAGAGTCTAAAGTTAATCAGAAAGAGAGATCAGTAACATTGTTTTTTTTTTTTGGTCATAAGTATAGTTTTACTATAGATAGTCACATTAAATTATTTGTGTGTGTTAAAGTTAAATTTATATCATTGGTTTAAAAAAATGGAAAAGTCTAAGTTCAATTCTAAATTTTAAATAATAGTTTTTTATTTTATTTATTATTATTAAATGTTTTTTTGGCAAACAGATTTAATTAATGTTCACATTGGGTAAATATTTTTTGAAAAACAATGTAATAATACAAGTTGGAATGTGAATTTGGTAAATAACTTATACGATAATAGTATGAATACTGAACCCTACCGTCTGATGGCGCTCTTTTTCGCCCAATTCTCATCAGTATACCGACGCCCGGGCCGTCTGTTTGTTTATCTAATATTATGGTAAAAGTTTTTTTTTTTCAACTGGTTTTTATTATTTTTTCGTCTGCAACCGTAAACCATCAAAGTTTTTTTTAATTACATAATATTACTGTAAAAGTTTTTTTTTTTAAACCGGTTTTTAATTTTTTTTTGTCAGCGATGGTAAACCATCAAAGTTTTTTTTTTATTCCACGTGAGTTTTTTTTAAATAAACAAATACTTTGTTTTTAGATGGTCTAGGGATGTTGGTTTGTTTGTAAATTAACGACTAACTGTCCGTAGGTTTTTTTACATAATATTACTTACGGTAAACCAAAGTTTTTTTTTTCACATGGTTTTTTTATTTTGGTTCATTTTTTTTTAAGAAACAAACGCTTTGTTTTTAGATGGTGTTAGGGGTGGTGTTGGTTTGCTTTGAAATTATCGATTAACACTCCGTCGGTTTGTTTACACAAAAATACGATAACAAATACTTTTTTTAGATGGTGGGGTGTGTGTGTGTGTGTGTGTTGATTGTTTGCTTTTAACTTATCTTCTTTTTTTTTTTTGTTTGATGTTTTGATTTGCTGAAAGATTTCAACAATTCGGTACTTTTGAATAAACCAATACTTGGTTTTTTTAGAGGGTGGAGGGGAAAGGGGTTGTTTTGATTTTGAATTATCGTCTTTTTCTTTTTTCGTTAATTTATTATGACACTTTTTTTTTTTGTTTTGTTTTAGATCTTTACACTACAGAAAGCTTTATATGATAGCAAAAAGTTCTTCCTTAATTTTTTGGGCCTTTAATTTTAAAAAAAGACATAAACAGTTTATTTTTAAAGAACTTTTTTTTTTAAGCCGGGGGAGGTGGGATGGCAGGGAAGATTTGTTTTGATTTTTAATTATCGACTTTTTTTTGGATTTTCTTTTTGAACATTTTATTACGTTACCACACAGTTATTTATTTTATTTTATTTTGGTGGGGCCTTTTCAATCAACTCTTAAACACTTCTTTTTTTTTTGGTATAATAAAATATTACCTACTTTAACTGTTAATGAAACTTATCAAATATTTCCTACCTACTTTATAATCATGTGAACAACAAAAACAACAAGTTTCCCATAAAATAATTTATTGAATCAAAAAGAAACGAAACTTTGGATAAGTTGTGAAGCAAAACAAGTAAAAAAAAAAACACACCACCATTTACGGGGGCATAAAAAACAGCAGCCAAAAGTAACATGCAAATAAAATAACAGGGAAGTCTCAAAGCTGTAAGTAATGGGATTTTGGAGCCTTCGAACCAACAATTTTCCTTACGCAGACCTACATAGGTACACTTGCAGGAGTTTCTCTTTCTGGGAGAACACACTATTGTGCGTCCACTTGTGTGGCCGGCCGGAAATTCGCTCAGCTTCGACCAATTCAGACAACTTGCCGACGACATTTGACAGGTCTCACACGGATTCACGTGTAAACGGGCATTTGCACGCAAAATCGGAAAAAAACTCTGCTGAAAAGGAGAACCTTTTCAAGTTGTGTGCAGTTCAAAAGCGTAGGGAAGCATGTGTGATGACATGATAATTCTTAAAATGGAATACTAATTCCATTACGCTTTCTAAAAAAATTTCCAACAATGAATTTTTGCAGAGTTTCGTCGTTTTCAAATACGGCCACCATCAAATCAGACCGTAGTGAGAGTTCAAGAGCGCTCACTTGACGAATACTGTCACAATGCAATGGGTGTAGTAGTTTGTTACATAATCTTAGAATACATCGCCTTCAGGTGGCCTGTTATGGCTCAAAAAAAACACCTTGTACTGTCAGCCGTAAGTTATGGTCACTAAAACAGTATATTGATGTGCGTTTTGTGAAAAACAGCGCCATCAGACGGTAGGGTTCAGTTTTCATACTATTAACACTTATTCTTATTTATCAATTCCATACAAGGTGAAAAAAAAAAAAGGATTATTATCTTGAAGTTATCTAAAAGCAAAATAAAACAACAGAATTTGTATTATTCATTCAGTTTGCTTCTAGCTTTAGGAGATAGTTTGTATTATTTTTCTATAACAGAGATAGTGTAATAGTTTGTATTATTTTTCTACAACAGTGATAGTGTAAAAAAGAATTACTGTGAAGCATCAGCAAAACTTCAATGGTAACTAAAATAACTGCTAAATGGAAAAGAAGCCATGAATGAATAAATAAAAAAAACCTTAGTATCTCTTTTTTTCAGATTGTGTGTCTCAGCCAAAATGGAATCGTGATTATTGCCTTCTATGCTTGCCTACTGTTAATTGCTTTTGATCTAACTATAAGAATTAGCCAACATAAAATAATTTACAAAATTGCAACTTTTATCAAATATGATATCTTGTATAAAAAAATGTAAATTATTGACAATATTTAAATATTATAAAATTCAGAGATGATTTGAATACTTAAAGATTGTCTTGAGATCTAAATTAGTAGCCAAACTAAATTATTTATATATAAATTATTTTACATGGTTCTTTTTTCTTAAACTTTATAAAAATAAAAAATGAATTAATCTTTTAAAGATGTACCAATAGATTACATTAGTTTTTTTTTCTCACTTATAGTTAATTGTGAAAAAAGTTTTTTAAAATATATATATATAACCTTCTGTTTATTTATTTGAGACAATTTTTTTATTATATATTTCTTCTGTCAAAATACATTTCAAAAGATTTTTTAAAATGTCTTATTAAAAAAAAAGGTATAGCTGAGAAAATATCAATTTATCACAGTTGGAGAAAATAAATAAAATTAAAAAAAAAAAGGTTTTGAAATGTATAGTGACACATTATCTGTATATTGCTCTTATGAAACTCCAGGTAGAAATTATTATTTTATTGACAGATGCAAAGATGGTCTTTTATACCTAAAAGAAAACAAAGATTTAGGTAAAATGAGCTGGTTAAATTAAAATTAATTCTCCTGCACATCACTGGATTTGTTTTCCTTGATAGGACTTTTTGTAAACTTTCAAATTTTGATTTTAATATTAAACTATTATTCTATATCAAATTTAACTTTATTTGTTAATAATTCATGTTTGAACTTTGCAAATATTGATAAAATGAGGTCATAATAACAACAATAGGCGGTTTTGTCATTGAACTGATGGCAGCCAGAGCCACTTTTATAAAACGGTCTTTTTTAATCGCAATTTGTGATTAAAATATGAATGAAAAAATATTAATCTCTGATGAATCTATTATTTTACTTTAAAATATTAAAATTATTCCTTAATTTTTGAAATATATCATTAATGACAAATGATATTATTTGCCATTATTTTCATTTTGTTGGCTTTTTATAATACTGTAATTTTCTTAATTAATGTTATGTTAGAAGTTATTACTTTATATTTTTAAAAATAAAATATATACATACAAAAAAGCAATGTAATAATGTATACTTTTGATTTTTAATATTATTACATTAATATTGTGTAAAAATAATCATGAATCTTAATGAACTGCAAAAAAAAAAAAACATTTTTAGTAATATCAAAAATCTTTTCAAAATAATCTTGCAAAAAATACTAACATCCATAACAAAAGATGTCTTCAATGAAAGAGAAGAAAGTGCTTCAATCTGTTATACATTGCCACATTTCATTTTACTGGTCTCCTTTGTTTTTTGTTTTTTTTTAAATTAAAAAAATCAATATTTTAAAACAAAGCAAAATTATGAATTGAAAAAAAAATTAGAAAATATATTCATAGAGGGCTCTACAAATGAAATTTTAAAAAAAATACAATTATAGCATTTTTTTTTTTTTAAAAAATTTCTCTGACGAACTATCCCCATGCTGATAATTAATTTTATTAAGTAAATGTCTTAATTAATAAAATAGGATTTATTTATCATTAGTGTGAAAAATCTGTGTGTATGCTCATTTATAATGCAAATTTCAAATTATCAAATGTGTGCTTTTGGAAGTGAATAGAACTTAATTTTGGAGCTATATTGATATTGGAAATATCTGAAATTATATCTGACTCCATTTTACTTAAATGACATAGAAAGTGTTGAATAATCAGAATTTAATTTTACAAGAATAATAATTTATCTCTGGTATTGTATATGGTTTGATTAACCATAGTTGAATACTAGTAGAGTGATTTGAAGAATTAAATGCAGAGTTGTATACATGTTTATATTATGTTGTAATATCGATTATAATATAAACATCTACTATTTGTTTGTCAGCCATGTCCATTTATTTGAGTTAAGAGAAGAGTTTACTGAAGGTTTATTTTTATTTGGTTTTTATAGACAGCATAGCCCTGTAGCAAGAGCCATATTTTGATGTTTTGAGTAATAAATATTGTTTGTGATAAATGATTTATATTTTGTTATATGCAGTTAACTTAGCCCTGCTATATATGCTTTTATGAAGATATTTTAAGTGTTATTTTGCATGGCTTGCATTTTTGATTTAAGGATCTTGAATTTTCTTATATATATATTCGGTTAAATTTGATGAATGTTGATTGATGATGCATAAGTATATATTGTAACCAGTTGGATTACATAGACACACTAATATAGTGTGTGTGCATAAATATATATGTAAAATTGAAAGGAAAACTAGAAATAAACACACACAAAAATTATAGTAGATATTTTCTACATTCATTGAAATAAAAAAAATTAATAAATAATAACTCTGATTTAAAATAATATTTTATTGTTTATAAATTAAACTTTTAAAAGGTCTGAATAAATATAAATATTGTATTATTATTATTATTATTCTGATTGTGAAATGTAAAAACACAATATTGTTTTCAAATTTTTTTAATTAATTAAACAGAGTTTTATCTATTAGAAATCCCCTAAGTAAATACATGTAGAGAGATAAAAATAAAAACTTTGTTTTCAATGAAGGTGTTGTTATCACCTCAGATAATTTTATAAAAAGGGCTGATAACAAACTAGCTCTAGTCTGGAGAGTGATTTTAAAGAGAACAGTTTGGCTTGCAGTTCTATAAGAGTTAGCAGAAGAGCTAGCTATAAAGTTGGCTCAAGTATTTTGTGAAGCGTTGGTAACTGTAGCAGAAAATAGCCATAGTAAAGCTAGCTGCAAAGATGGCTAGTATAATTATCAAGAGAACTACAATGAGGATTTAAGAATGCAAGGAAGTAGCTGCTATACAATTCACTGGTGGAATTTGAATTTACATGGAGGAAAATGGGTCAAGATTCTTTGTAATTCATAGCCTTAAAAGTGTTCTGGAAAAACAGCTTGCTGACCTGAAGTTTACAAAATCCAAGTATAAGTGAAACTGACTACAGAAGAAAAAAAAAGCCAACCATACCTGAATTATGTACTTTTACCTGATGATGACAATTTCCTGGAATGACCAAAAAAAAAAACAGCTTGCCCAAGAGAGCAATTGAGTAAAGAAATAGTTTATACTTATGCTGCTGTGTTTACATATGTGAAGAGAAGCACAGATAAATTTGCATACAAAGTGAGTTGTTTTTTTATAATTTATTTGATGGACATTTTTAAATCTATATTTTTAAATTCAAAGACATTGATAATTCGTTAAGAAGTAACCTAATAAAAGCTTTCTAACCTCTGGAAAATTGACTATATATTTTTTGTAAAAGAATAAAAGAAAGCTATAATAGAATTTGTTAAACTGATTTTTTTTTTAATATTGATACACACGTATAAGTGTGAAATTTGTGTTTTCCAAATGAATTAATTATAAAAAAATATAATATTATTGTAACGAGTTGAAATAGATAAAAGTCAGTGTGCGTATATACACGCACATTCATATATGTAAAATTTTAATATTTTTTTGATTAAATGTCAATTCTTTTTTTTTTTTTGATATTAATTGTATATACCTAAATCGCGCGTCTATGCACATATACATGTAAAGTTTAACTTCTTTTTTTTATAAAATCATTTTATGTTAATTGGAATGTATTCCTTGTATATTATAAAACACACGTCTGTGTACGGATATATATATGCGTTTATAGAAACTTATTAAGAAATATTGTAAACCATGTAATAACTTTAGTTGTGTATATAATTTTGTATACCATTCAAAATCAGAACCCTTATAAGACCTTAATCTTTTATTTTTTTATTGTTATTAATAAACTTATTTAATTGTTAAAAATGGTTTCCATCATCTCTTGTTCACATACAGTAATAGAGCTTTATGTTCTCGGAGCTAGATTTCGGACACGGATAAATGGGGATGTGTTTAGTGCTTTGGGCATCCAGAGATGATGATCATCATCCTGGTTGGCGCAAAAGAGGATACCCTTTAAAGCTCATGCACTATCTTTTATTTTACTTTAGTCTTATTAAAAGTTAAGTTTATAGTTGGCCAGTACATTAATAGTACTTTAGTGGCCAGAGCATTGATGATGATCAGCATGCTTTAAATGTCCCAGCATTATTGTTCTATTTCTGATTATTGTGTATTTTAATGGATGGGCACTAAACTGGTGCATCCAAGTTATGTTTATATAATTGCCCAAGCTGGCAAAGGCTCAATAGTTAGCCTGGTCTACAGAAGACCCATTTTCAATCTAGTCACAAGGTTGACTGTTGATTTATATATTTTATTGTACTAATTTGTTTATTCCCATCGGTGGTGATGATGGATGGTTATTTCTCTCGAGTATTTACTTATACTGATATTTACTTTATAATGCTGGTTGATAATAATTATGCTTTAGTTGCTCTTCTGAGTTAGCTTTTGATCTCTCAATGTTCTCAGAGATTCTCTAATCTCATTTATTATTAAATATATTTACCTTTATTATACCTTATAAATTATTGATTATTTCATTTTGTTGACTTGGGGTGATGATGTTTTCCCATCACCCAGGTTCATTTACACTTTCCACCCATTTCCTATCACCCCATTCCGTTACAATATATATTCTTCTTAATAGTTTTCTTGTTTAATTCTGTGTATAAGATATTTCAACTCTGTTATCTTTTATGCTATGCAGTATGATAATCTGAAATGATTCAAAAAATTTAAAGTTACAAACAAGGAATCATACCAAAAATGAGAAAGTGTGTAAAATATCTGAGTAAAATTCATTTCCAAAACAATATATTTCAAAATTATTAACATATACACATATAAGTTAAATTTACATTAGTATGTATAATGTAGTAACTTCCTTTTTATAATAGTGCCACTTATTACAAGCCACAGTAATCAGTGAATGTTAGAAGGTTTGTGCATCAAAATTCCTATGTAGTGCCTACTCATCTAATATCCTCAGATTAGTTTCTAGCCTATGGCTTTCAACAGTGAGCAATGCAAGTAGATCTTCGGATCTAATGCATACCATCAGAAGCCACCTTTTATCTTTTTAATTAACTACCAAGCTGTGAGCCAAATTGAAAACACTAATGTTTTCTATACAAGCTAATTTGCTTGCATAGTCAAGCAAGTATTCATTGATAAAAGCTTTAGTTAGAAACTCGTCTGGGAATATGGGATGAGTAGACACTAAATAAGGATTTTGATGCACAAATCTTCTTGCATACATTGATTACTATTGTTTGCACTATGTGACACTATTGTATGGAGAAAATTGCTACTGTTTTAATGGATTACATAAGCATATGATATGGTCATTATGTGTAATGTACTTTTAACATTATTAAAGTTACATTAGAGTCATCCATATAATTAGTGTTAGAATAAATAAACTTAATATTTAAACTCAAAATAATTAAAGAAAGAGATCATTTAGATATATAAGAATAAAAGTTAAAATTATTATAAACATCTGTTGTGAATAGATAATATCATTGTGAACTTGATAAAAAGAAAAATAACTCTTATAGAAAATTAATATATTGTTATGTTAAATTGAAGTGAAAGATATTGGCTCATCAACCAATGATGGCCTTGTAAATAATCTTGCGTATAAATAAATTTATTATGGTGTTTGTTAAATAAATGTTTTTGGATGTATTTTCTTTATCGATGTTTCATTCAGTACATAGATCAGAGAGAATTATGATCTGACTTATGCTGGAAATAATTATGTCATGGGATAATGTAGATAAATAACAGTTTTTAATATTTTTAACTGATTCTTAAATTGGAGAAGCTTAAAATTAATTGTTTTGTTAAATGTCATTAATTTAAAATTTTTAATTTACTAAATTTAAAATTATTATTTTATTAAAATCTTGTTTACTATTTTTTTAAAAATTTTTTTTAATGCTCCATTAAACCTAATCTTCACTTCATTAATTATGTTGAACACTAATTTTTTCTGATGGTTTATTATGATTTGAATTGATAAGATTTTTAAACAAAATATATCAAAAGTTGTCAGTTGTTTGATAGGAAGGGAGGAAAATTTATCAAATTTTAATTTTGCCTTTTTTCTTTACAAAGATTTTGAAAAAAAGAAGGAATAAGTTTTTAGTTTTATTAAATATGAAGATATTGTTATATAAAATGGTTTCTTTGTAGACAATCAGAAGTTTCTCTTAAATATTTTAATAAACTGAATACCAATAATTATCTTCTATCTCTCTAAATAAATCCATCCTGAATAATAATGAATAAATTATTTTCTGACTCTGAGCAAATTATTTTGAATTTCCTCCAAGATTTTATGCTTATCCATCCAAGTCCTAACTTATCCATTACTATATACACAAATATTTTGTAAATTATGGAAATTATTGCTATTTGTCTATAGCTAATGAAAAATCTAGTCTTTCTCTTTATATAGTAATCTAATTTTTATATTCTTTTATTTATCTGGAACCTTTTATTAAAACTTTCTTTTAAACTCACTTTTATATACTTTCCCATATCTACTAATAATTTATATATCATATACCATCAATTTTTTTTTGCTTTTTTTTTTTTACTTTATCCTTTTAGTTCTTAATCTGTCACTATATCCATTTTTTGAATTAATTTCTAATGATGTGGTGTTTCTTATCAACTTTATTGCAAATTCATTTAATATTTTTTAAATTCTATCCTATCCATAAATACTTCTCCTGCATTTCATAATGTAATAGCCTTTTTTTCTTTATTTTTTAAATATATTGCCAAAACATTTCACAACTTGTTCACTTTAATTTTATTAATTAACTTTTTATTAAATTTACCTCATTTCTATCTTAATTTTATTCTGTTATGTTTACTTTCTCCTTTTTAATTTGTTTTTAATAGCTTCTTTATATTTCCTGTATAATTTTTTTCTTTCTGATAGTTTCTAAATTATTATTCCTTCATTTTTTTTTTTTGTAATTTTTCTTCTAAATCAATATTCATTTGCAATCTTTTTGACATATCATTCAATGTGTTGAATTTATCATTATTCATAATTTTTCCAAAATATTATTCAATTTGTTTAATTTACTAATAAATTGTTTTCCACCCATCACCATCAACCTTTTTATAAAGTTAGGATACAGCATGACATCATTTTTTTTTTTCATCAAAATCTTTTTGTTTTCTCTAGTTTTCTTTATAGAAACACATAATCAACAGAAAATTTCAAATTCTTCCTTGACTATATAAAGTTCCTAGCGTATATTTTATTCATATTTCCAATTTTGATTTTTTCTCTTTCACACATTCTTTTTAACAATGTCCTCTTTATATTTTTCATTTTATCAATTTCATTAATATGATCATTTGATAGTTTTGATTAAATCTTCCATCTGTTGAATATATTATGAGTTAAAATATTAACTGTAATTTAAACTTATGTCTTAAATAAAATAACAGTTTCATTTTTAGCTTATGATTTATCCAATAGATGGAGATGTTCAATTTTTTTTTTTTTTCCGAAAAAAAATATTTGATATTTGTTTTCTTAGAATTCTTTTTTTTTTTTTTTTAAAAAGAAAAAAGAAAAATAGAATTCTAAGAAACAGGGTAAAAAAACATTTTTTTAAAATTGATTTCAATTTTTTTATGTAAACATTATTGTTGATTTTTAACATTGTCTTAAAGCACATAAAATAAGTTGTATTTACATTATACAACCGTGTCTTGGAATAACACCTGTGACTCGTATTTTTTTTTATAAATGTATATATTTTTTATAATACTTTTTAATTTTTTTTTAGTTTTTAGATTATTTGCAATTATTTGTGTGTGTGTGGCTTTGGTTTGCCTATTTGATTTTTTTTTTTTTACATTATCTGATTTTTCTAATTTTTTGTTGTACTTCATATTTGAAAGAGTTGATTAAAAATACAGCAAGCCTGACATATAATGAGACTTTTCCCTCTATATTCGTAGAAAAGATTTAAAATTTAATCACCCGTGAAAAGATCAGTCTTACACACCAAACCAGATTATCTTCTCCAAACTTTTCTATTCTTTCTTTTACTCTCTAAATATTTATAACTATTATCCTTCTTAAAATATCTGTCATTTTCTTTTTTTTTTTTTTGCTTTCCACAGTCTCTTCAATTTTTATTGGTTTTTTTAGTTGAAAACATTAATAACTGTCCATACACTAATGTCACCCATTGCATGCCATATTAATTAATGGATGCTAGAAGGTTTGTGCATCAAAATCCCTATATAATGTCTTATCATCCAATATCCCCAGACTAGTTTTTAGTTTATAGCATGCATCAGTGATGAGCCTTGGATCTGAGAGCACTGTACCTAGATCTTTGGATCTTATGCAATCCTTCAGCAACAGCTTTTACCTTTTTAATTAACTATAAAGCTATGAGCCCCAAATGGAAAACACAGTAATGTTTTTAATCCAAGCTTATTCATTTGTATAGCCATACAGATCTGAACCCAGTTCAATATTTGCACATTTTGGTGTCTTTGGGTTTTTAATAATCTTAGTCACCAAATCTTTTGGCTAGGATTGGTATTAATCTACAAAAAATATCACATGATCACTATTTCTTATGCTTGCACAATCTGTTAAAATGATAGCAACTCTCTCACTCTCTACAATAATGCCATCTAGTGCAAACTATAGTGAATGGATGATATATTGATTATTATGGTTTTCACTGGTAGCATTACTGTATGGAGAGAGTTGTTACTGTTTTATCTGATAATGTAAGCATAAGAAATAATGAGATATTTTAGCCTTTAAGTCGAACCTAGTTCAGTTTTTTTTCTACATAATTGCCTTGATAAAGTAACTCCCAATCTGTATTCACTACCATCAGTTTGAACAAAAAGGGTTTACTGAAATCAGGAAAAGCAAGCATTACCTGCTTCAAAAACTGTGCTTTTACATTTTTAAATATTTTTATTATGATCTGAAGTCTACTTCCAAGGCATAACCTTTTGCAATAATCGCAATGAATGTTTTATGTCTTCTGCAAATCTCTGGTAAAATCGCTTGTAAAAGTTACACACTCCTAAAAACAACCTTATCTCCTTTTTAGTTTTTGGCATTGGAAATTCCTTAATAGCTTGGATAACTTTCCAGATGAGATCAGATACACTGACTTCCAATAATATGTCCTAAGAATGTGACTTAATTGGTGGCTATAATACTTTTTTTTAGATTGATTTTAATTCTCTTTAAACTACATTCCTGGAAAAATATTCATCAATGTACATTATTACAATCTGCTTGATCTCAGAAGATAGGATTTGATTTAGATATGTTAATCAAATCGTACTGCTGTTAATCAAACCAAAATCATTTGGTTGAATTGGTATGAATAGTTTTCATATCTAAATGCAATATATTGGCAATCCTATGAATGGAAGTTTAATTTGTCAATAACTTGCGGTTAAGTCAAAGATAAAAAATATTTTCTTCCTTTTAAACCATCAACAGTTTGTGGATAGGAAGAGGGGTATTACCATCAGTTACTGTTATTTTATTTAATTGACAGGCATTTAAATATAACATCATTGATCTATCATTTTTCTTAACTACTACAATGGGATTACAATATGGGGAGGAGCATTTGGAGATAATGTTCCATTCCATCATTTGTTTGATTTTCAACTTCCAGTTTATATTGATATGGCACTGGATAAGATCTAACTTAGCAGGATTGATTTTGTCTGGATTCGATGTTCAACCCCCTTTATTTTTGCCTGGAACTTTTGAGATCACCTTTTGAAAATATACTAGAACAGATTGTAACTGGTCACTCTTTTCATCTTTAATTAGTTTTGATTCCTTAATTTTACTAACTATTGTAATAAGAAGTGCCATCTTATTTAAGCACCATATCTTCATAAAGTTGTACAAGTTGTTAGACACCAAGTGAGGAATTTCACCACCACATAGTACATGACTACTTGCATAATCCAATACACATTTAGATTTATTTAGAAATCTGATCCCAATACCATATTGTGGATCAATTCTTTGATGGATAACATGTTTCTTATTGAGCTCAAACCATATCCAAATTTGTTTGGTGGTTAATTTGACTTTATGATTATTGGGTAGGGTTACTTCTAGTATTATTTCTATTGCCTTCAAAGATAATATTTTTACTTTACGCAGGAGTGTCCCAACTGTGGCCCAAGGGCTACATACAGCTCAGAATGGCTATGAACATGCCCAACACAAAGTCATAAATTTATTTAAAAGGTAATTCTCAAAAGCATTAACTCTTCGTAAAACTATGTAATTCTTAAATATTTATTGATTTTGAGCTATTATGAAAAAGTACAATAAAAATAAGCTAATTAAATGTACTGAGGCAACTTTCAGCTAAGCATTGCGGAATCATAGTGCTTATGCCATACAGGTGTGCTTATGTAATTGATGTGATGTAATATGTAAATGAGGCACAATATACAAACAAGCAATTAGATATTCCATTTTTTGGATAATGGAACACATAAATTCTTTTTGTTGATGGTATGTGTATCCTTTGCAATTACCAGAAAGATTGATCTTTATTCACTTTTTTGTTCTGTTCTATTGTACAAATATATATGTTGGGTGATTCTTTATGGATCTATTTGCGCGAGATTCACCATAATGCACAGCTGCGGGATGGGTTACTGCATATAATTTCAAAGGTGATATTAGTAGATCATGTTTTTCAGGAAGTCTATAAAATTGCATGCAATAACCCATCTAAACTCTAGGAATTATGGTGAATCTTGTGCAAATTGATCCATGAGAATTGCCTACACATATATTTGTATAATAGAGCAAAACAAAAAAAGAGAATACAGATTATTCTTTCTTGATCATGAATACGCCACGAGTTACACATTTTCTCCAGCCAAAATTAGAACAATTTGTGTGGAAAGAGATATAAAAAAAGAAAATAGCAAGGGGCTTGGACAATTGCAAAGGGTCTACATTCCATCAATAAAAAGATTCATGTGTTCCATTGTTGGAAAACAGAATATCTAATTGCTTTTTTTGCATATTATGCCTCATTTACATATTACATCTTATCAGTTTTGTAAGCACACCTGTACTGCATAACTGTACTCAGTACTATGATTCTGGTAATGTTTTGCCGAAAACTGGCTTGGTGCATTGTATATTTTCATAATAACTCTTAAGTCAATGAGTGTTTAAGAATTTAAACATGAGATTTTTGGGATTACACCCTGTAATGTGATTTAAAACAAACATGTATGCACTCAAATACAATGTCAAATATCCAACTAATTTTGTTTTTCTCTTTTTATTTATAATAAAAAAAAATTATGAAGGAACATTAATGATGTTTTATCATTTAGATGTGTACATTTTCTATATTAGTGATCTCAAAATTGGAACCTGCTCAACAATTTAAAAAAACTGAATGTTTCAGAGTCACTAGATAATTAGGATTATTATTTACGGACTTTTTTGTTTACCTGTAGTGAATATGCACAGATTTCTTTTTTGGTTATCAGGTTTCAGTAATGTTTGTATATTTAATGTGTATTCTTTTCTCAATGTGACCCAATGTTTCCAAAAGATTGGACATCCCTTTTTTAGAGTTTACTGACAAAATTTAGTGTACACATTATCTGAAATGACAGATATCTGGCGGCCAGAGCTCAATAAAGTCTTTATGGCAATCCCTTGCAAAATTAAATTAATTGTAGGACAATTCTGGTTTGCATAGAAGCATATGATCCTGCCAGGTGACTTCAAATTACATTTTGATTTAGTTATCTTTATTTTATTGTTTCTCTTTTTCTGAGTCTCAAGATGAGGAATGACTATCAAGATTTGTTTCCGCTTTCTTCCCTTTTTTCATCTTAATAACGATAATACCTATACCCCAGTATAAGTGATGCACTCTTAGTTGATTTTTCATAATCTTTTTTGATTTTAGCTCTCCTAGATCTTTATTTTGTTTTTCATTTCCACTTGACCAACATTTTTTTTTTTGAGACTTCCATGGCTTGATATTTTTATGTAGTCTAATTGTTTTTATGCCCAAACATTAATGGAAGCTTGGTCATGAGTTTTTTCGGCTTGTTTGTTTGATTGGCCATGCATATTGGTACTCAATGTATTTAAGAATTCAGCCACTTGCTCAGTGCTTAAAATCATCTGTTCAATCATAAAAGCAGATTATGACAGACTATTCATATAATATGAACTTCAGTCATATAACAGATATATAGGATTCTTTAGCTACTTTATAAAAAATTGAGAGTAGCTCCTCCATGGAATTTTTCCTCCATCACCTGGTCTGTCTTCCATTTGCAAGTTATTTACCAAAACTTCCCTATATCTTTGAAATGTGGATTTGTTAGAGAACCCACCATACTTGGGCATCGCTCTGTTAAATGACTACTTGCTATGGTTAAGTTACACATTTTAGACATCAAGTTCAGCATAAAATATTTCTCTAATCTATCTAGATGTTCTATAAGTGCTTCACTAGTCTGTTGTTAAATGTTCAAATTTTTTAAAAATTGATTTATATTGGGGTAGCTTTGTTTTTTAAATGTTCTAATTTTTTAAAAATTGATTTAAATTGGGGTGGCTTTTTCAAAACTATTCCATTTAACTTCTATTACTTTTGATTATGCTGCTGTATTTTCATTATAACAACCCTATGACAATTGATGTCTTCTTCATTGCCTCTTGTTTTTCATTGCTTAGCTTCCATTTCCCAAGCCAGTATATAGTATCTACTTTGATTTTCTTTCTTTATTTTCAATTTAGTTGCTGATTTTTCCATATCACTTATTCACAGATAATTTCTAAATCATTTAATTTTGTAGTTACTTTTATATTTTTTTGCATCTCAATTACTGCTTCCTCGGATTCTATCATTTGGATAATTATTTTTTCACTACATATTTCTTGCTTCTCATTCAACTGACTAAATTTTTCCTCACATTTTTGAGAGAGTGTTATTCTTCTCTTATTTTTTTTTTTACAAACCTCTGTAATTTTTTTGTTGTCATTCAATGAGGTTTTCATGTACGTTCTGAAATTTTGCATCATTTTCTGTTGATATTCTAAGATTAAATTATACAACATTCCCATGTCAATTATGAATGGTGTTGCTTGTACAGATTTAATCTTGGTCTGCTCCATTTCTATTAACTGTTCTGCTTCTTCATCATCAGTTTCTTTCTGATTCTTGTTCCATTTTTTTCTTTACTGATCTAATGATCATTTAATATATATATATATTGTGCTGGGTTCGAACTGTAGAGATCCAACATACTCTACTTGCTAGGGTTAGCTGGGTTTAAAACCTTATTTATAATAAATTTATAATCGTATATTATAAATATTATGTGAACAAACCAGCCTGTCCAAGCAGAGTGGAGAATATTATTGATAGCAGAGCTGTCAACAATACCCACGATCAGACCGAGCTATGCAACACATAACATGATCACATTTTCAGATCGTGGCCCACCTCAACTGCTAGATTGAAACCCCTACCATCCAAACACTTTATTTGTTTCGTAGTAAACCCCAGGTGCCAGCTAGTTTCAGAACTAACATGTTTGGACAGTAGGCCCATAATCCAGCGCTCGAAAAATCCCTTAACTAGCTCAGCTACTTGTAATCAATAATAAATTATTGTTTCAATTAGTGGCAAAAGAATTGACCGACAAAATTAAGCTTTAAGTCTAAAAGACAATTTATTTTAATTAACATTTATTATACTAATTTTAAATACTTTTATAAATCTTATTTAACTAACATAACACTGGTATAGTGATCACGCACATTCTTAATTCACACACTATAATATCATATAACAAAGCATTAAATAATATTTGACATTTAAAAACACACACATCAATAGTTCGGCTATGTATGCTATAGAGTACTTGACTCTGGGAGGTTTCAACTAATGCGATGGCTACTTTAGAAATGAGAATAAGAAAAATGTTATTACCTAGGATTTTTGAACGTGGACTTAGAACTTTGTTTTCTACCTGATTGCTGCTTCATGTACGAATATTTTCAGCCGGCCGGATATGAAGTTTCTTGAAGAGGTCTAATTCTTATTCAGTGGCACTATTCTTGGAGACAGTTAAATATTGACGGAGGATTTCCAGTTGTTAGGCAAACATTATCCTTTTCCGGGCAGGTTGGATGTTCATTGAACTCTGGCTAGAGAAAGTCATATGATTCCGACGATTAGCACTGCATTATCAGCTGATCAATTGACTGATTTAATCTCAACTGCTCAATCTCAACTGCACAATCTAAACTCTCTATCTCAACTGATTGTTCGATGAAAAACTGGACTATTTATACTTAAGGCCTGTTGTCGTTTTGATGTCTGCCAGCAATATCCGTTGTCGAAATTCCTTCCTTGTTTTTAATTGCATTCCTCGAGGTAAGCTTTTAATCCTGTTGTTGGAGATGTTAATTAGCAGCCATCGCAAACGTGTTATTTTTACATTTTTAATTAGTAGCCATCGCTGTGTTTTTTTAATGATAATTTTCTATATCATTTTTTTAATATTTACTACGCATACATTTATTATATTTACCATCGCACATATATATTTTACTAACAAACTCATATTAATTTGTCATTTACGCACATATATAATTTAAGATCAATTCACTATTTAGTTTTTAAGGTGACTTTTTTTTTCTTTAACTTAATAAAATAAATTACTTCCCATAAAATATAAATAAAAAATATTAACTTAAAAATGAAGTTAAAAAAGAGAAGTTATAAATAAAAAAAAAAAAAAAACGAAAACGTTTAGCATATATTTTTTTTTTCTTTAACTTAAATAAAAAGAGATTTATATTTTTAAACCTTTGGTTTAAACCTTTTTCTTTCTTTCCTTTTTTTTTTTCTAATCAATCATTTATAACTTTTATGAACGATATTTTTTTTAAACTAACAACAATAATAAAAAGAATTCTTTAGACTTTTTTTTTTTTTTTGCGTTTCAAAAACAAACTGCAATAAAAAAACTTAAACTTTTACATACTATTTCTTTTAACGAATAATTTTATTTTAATAATTTTTAGACAAAATTATTATAGGTACAAATTGGTACAATATATATATATCTTTAGTTATTTCTATTTACTTTTGGCTTAAATGAATTCACTGATACATAATTTAATGCATCAACCCTTACTAAAACATGCAAATTTCTCCAGTACCATTAATATATCATAACAAAAACAATGTATTAAATTTTTTTTTAATTCTCAAAAGATGGGCATTTATTAATATATAATTTTATTAGGTGTATTCCTTTTTTATAGATATATTTTATCAGCGCTCGTGTTAGGAAGTTATTTATGTACTAGTAATCTGGAGGAGGATGTCTAATGTAATTGTAAATATTTTAACTGTTGTAAAGTTAACACAGCAAATAGATAACAATGGTGATAATTGAACTCAAATGGATCACATTTCCCAATCACTTTTTCAAGATCAATTTTAGGGACTAGCAATAAACTTCCTCATCCAAAATTAATTTACTATTTACATTAATGATATAGGTGTATGGTCACAGCCTTTATTCAGGCACCATCTTTCCATATCAAAGAATTTTTCTGGGTGATATAATCATAATATCAACCCCTTCTTAATCTCTGCTCACTTTCCAGCATTTTCTCATGGGTGACATATGTATGAGATTACATTACTTGGATTAAGAAAAAATAATAAAAGTAAAATTTCTTAATGTGTGTGGATGCATTTATTATTTATTAAGATTACAAAAAAAAAAAAAAACAATAAGAGAAAGATAATTACAAATTCTTTGAAGGATTACATCAGAGAATGATGAGAGACTTTTTTTTTTTATGTGGAGCCATGATGCTATAAATAAAGACAATAATATAGAAGAAGAGTCCAGAAGTTACCAGCAGTGACTAATATCTGAAAATTTAGTTGTACAAACTTAGATCCAGGAAAGATCATTGTTGAACTGTAAACTCTCATTGAATCATCTATCTTGCAGTCCCAGGTAAAAAATGAAGCTTTGAATGTAAATTGTGGGAGAAGGGGAGAAAACCCAAAACCTTAATTTATGGCTGATTATATTGTAAAGAAGATATATATTATGAACAATTAAAGTAATTTAAAAATGTATTAGCTCAAGCCATGAACAAATAACCATCTGTGATAAATTACCAGTTATTTAGAACTAACCTTAAGTGCCATAACATTGGGATGTTCTACAACTTGCCTGCACCTGCAATGGGGATGTATCCTATGATTATCTGCAATTTACATATTTGGTAAAAGATTGAAGAAAAGAACACAAGGAACTGCACATATGATTGATAATAGATATTATAAGGATACAGATTGATTAGCCACAAGTTTATATGGTTAATATAATAGTAGTTAGTTATAATGGTAAGACATTTCCTTATTAAACCTTAGAAAAGAAAAAGCTTTGTTTCATTTATTTATCTTTTATATGATCCTTAGTTAATTTATATATATATATGAAAAACAAAAACAAGTTATATATACGTAAACTTGCTATCGCTTGTATTTATGATCAATAGATGGAGCTTTACCAAGACCTCCAAACGAGCGTATTTTTGTTTACATAAACGTCAGAGTCAGAATTCACTGTCTCTTTCGTTGGCTCCGCTTTCAGATCAGCTGATTTCAAGCTGATTTGCTATCATCAGTGAAGGATAGGAGTTAGAAACTAGACCTAAACACTAACTCCAAGCGTTTATGCAACAAGTTCCTATCAGTTTGCAAGCATGAATTTTTTAGACACGTAAATGTCTTCAAACCCAGCTTATCAAGCCAGATAGCTATATGGGTCTGATATCAGTTCAGTTTCACCACATAGTCAAAGCTTCTGCAATATATATCATTGCAAGAAACTTCAAAGGTACACTTATGAAAAACAAAAACAAGTTATATATCAGACCCATATAGCTATCTGGCTTGATAAGCTGGGTTTGAAGACATTTACGTGTCTAAAAAATTCATGCTTGCAAACTGATAGGAACTTGTTGCATAAACACTTGGTGTTAGTGTTTAGATCTAGTTTCTAACTCCTATCCTTCGCTGATGATAGCAAATCAGCTTGAAATCAGCTGATCTGAAGGTGGAGCCAACGAAAGAGACAGTGAATTCTGACTCTGACGTTTAGGTAAAGAAAAATACACTTGTTTGAAAGTCTTGGTAAAGCTCCATCTATTGATCATATATATATATTTACTAATATTCATCCTAGTTTTGATATTTAATTCTGGGATGTGTATTAATTTTGTGTTTCATTCTGGAATGATTTATATGATTTTGGTGATCCAGCTGCCAGTGTCTTTTCTTATATTTCGTATTCTTTTCCTAACATTAATAATAGCACTTATAATTTCACTGTTGACATAAAACTACAATTGAGAAAATTCTGGAATAAGCAGAGATTGAGGGAAAGGGATAATAATACAATTATTTTTATTCACAAAGGTTCTTTTCACATGAAAATATGGTACTCGAGTAAATGCTGTGAGTGCCCACTTTTATTATTAGTATAAATAAAATAAATTATTTCTGGATGAGGAAGCTTATTGCGAATTCCTAGAATTGATCTTTTGGAGATGCTTGGAAAATATAATCTATTTGGGTTCAGACATCACCATTAATATCTACTTGCTGTGTGACTATACAAAGATTAAAATATTTACAATTATATTGGAAGTTCACTCCTCTAGATTACTGGCACAATATATATATATATATTAAAGTGACAATTTTCATTTGTAAAAAACATGTATTTCAAATTTGTCTGTGTATACATTTTCTTGTTAATATTAGCATCATGCTGAATTTTGACGATTGCTTGGGCCATTGTCTGGAAAGTGGAGATTATTCAAGGATGTTGCAGAGATATTTGAAAAATCAGAAAACATATATTGTAACAGAATTGCGGTAACTGCTTGATCACTTGTTATTATGAATATTACTCTAGGAGAATGATTACTTGTTTATCCATGAGCAGTGAGTGACTGTGTACAAGGTGGAGTGACTATAACCTAAAACTTTATTTTATTTGATCATAGCCATGGATGATGACCAGATTAATGTGCTGCTACTTCATGCACAAGTCTTCATGCAAACTTTGTCAATGTTGCTGATTATCATCCACCCCACAATGTCAGAAATGGTAAATGAAAATATATTTCATTCTATATATTTAAATACTTGTCTTATCAGATGAGAAACAATACTTTTAAATAATAACAATTAATTTATTTACATCAATAACAACAAATTATAAACAATTTAACATCTTTTATATTTACATAATCTATAAAATGAAATTATACAGCAAAAAGAAAAACTATTTAATATGAATTTGAGAAATCAGTAATGTATATATATCTTTAATTTCTCCCAATAATAACAAAATTTATAATATTTAGAATAAATATTTTCCATCCTTTTATATCACATATAACTTTAAATATATAATTAAGAAAAATATCAACATATTAATTTTTGATGCAAGAGGAAAGTGATCTTTTGCAAGTATTTATTGCTCAACATATCACGTGTTGCTTTTTTTATTTCTTCCATTACTATCCACTTAACATTGAGACCTTTAGCCATTATTTACCTATCACCATAGTTTCATAGATAAATCTATGAATTATAAAACTTGAGTTTCTTTTAATTGTGCTTTGTAGTAAAGAAAACCAAATAAATATTTAATATATGCCTCTTCTTTGACTTTTTTATTTTACATACTTATTGAGTTTTAGTTATAGCATCACATACAATCTGACAATATTTGAGCATCACATAACTCCACAAAAGAATGCATTTTAGAAAGATGATGTGAACATTCCAAACTGGATTTTTACCCCATCATAATAAATAAATACAAATAGAAGAGGATTCAAATCACTTTCACAGCTGATAATTTGTGAAGAAACAAAACTGGTGTAAAGCTGACAGAACATTTCTTTTCTCTTGTTGTCTAGTAATAGTCAAAATTCTTATAGCAATCATTATAACAATAGAATATGCTCCCATTATGTTTAATCAGTGCTCACTTTATTATTTTTTTATTAACATTTTTTGCAAACAATTTTATTTTCAAATCAAATTTAAAAGTAACAAGAGAAACAAAACTTTGCATTTTTTACAATTTTTTTTATTTTATTTGTTAACACATGATTTTTTTTTTAAAAAATAAAACCTTTAAAAAGTTTTTAAAAAAACTCAATAATCCCTTTTATTTATTTTTAGAGGTTATGTATAGTGACTCTTGATAGAGAAGTTACAATATATATTAGTCATCATTTTCACACATTATTAATCTATTGCAGGATAAAAATCTCAACAAGTTTAATCTATTTTCTCTGATTCATAGTTTCTCCACATCACTCAAGCAAAGTAGAAAAAAGGATTACATATCTGTAAAATCAAATTCATGATTGAGTAAGAAATATCTTTCGATGACTTAAGAACTAAATTTTCATATTAAGTGTAGCAAATGTGGTAACACATCTTTTTAAAAAAATTTGATAGATTTATGCCTTACTCTAAAGGAATAACTTCCCCCATTTCTCATTTTATTAATCTTAATGAAGAGAGAAAGGCATTCAGTTTCTGCATTTTTTTTTTAAATGAATTTATTATAAAAAACATTTTTATGTCATAGTCATAAAATTAAATCCAAATCATTTATAATCTGTATATATACTTAAGGTAAATTTTATAATGAATAAAAATTATTGTATTAGAACGGAAAATAAAAAAAAGTCTATACTACAAGCATGCATAATATTTCTTGTTTTATTATATAAATTTTTTTCCAGAATGGAAATAATCAAACTCGTCGTCGATTGGCTGTGTATTGTTTGAAGGATGCCATGCTGCCATTGAAGCTTTTAGAAAAATTAATGTGTGTTATCAATTATATGGAAATGGCAAGAGTAACCGGTGTTCCATTTTCTTATTTATTATCACGTGGCCAACAGATTAAAGTTATTTCACAGCTTTTGAGAAAGGTAAGAATGATATTTTAGTAATTAAAAGTGGTAATGTTTTAAATTAATGTAATTAATAAGAAAATATTAATGGATAACACATAAATTCTGTGTGTGCCAATAGGATAAGGGATGACTGATAAATCGATTATTGCCATTTCTTAACAAGATTTTTTTCCTGAACATTTATATTGTTAAAATATGTTGAATGTAATGGTAAATTATGATTGATAACAATAATAGATATTTACTTTTAGATAAGTAGATTAAATTAATATTTTTTAAAAACATTTTTTAAGAATTCTTTTACTATCAATATATTAAGCATTAATGTTAGGAGTTTAATCTTGTGACTTAGTCATGTTTTTATTGATTTATTTTGTGACTTTCTATATGGTTTTTATGATTATTTTATGTTGTAAATTATACTTATGTTTGAAATTAGTATTTCCCAAAATAAATTTCATGCAGTAGTGATAAAAAATATTTGTTTACATATACCGTTGATTGTTTTTTTGGTTTTAAAGTGTTTATATGTGTACATTTATGATATGATGTAAAATATGTAAAATGGCTTCTCCTTTGACAATGAGAAATTTTTGTACATAGGTTATTTACCCAGACATCTTGTTAATCAAATCATTCGTTGTATTGGAAATTTTTTAAATACCACTATAAATTCACCAATTTCTTTCCCTCTCTTATCCTCTTCTAATCTATAATTTCCAAATTATTCTTCGAGCACTTCTAATACTTCTTTTATTTTTTTTATTATTAAAACAGTTTGGTAGTTTCAATGTTCACTGTTTTCATTGCTCCCTTATATGCTTTTCCTAATTTCTATACAATTTATCTGAATACTTTTTCAACATCTTACACTCCAAAAATAAATATTCATATTCTTATGACCATTTCTATGTAAATCTTATTCACATTTCAAATTCTTATTTCATTTTCATCTTTTTCTTGGAATCCAAAGCTGCTATCATTAAAAAATAGTAAACTTCTAGTGTTATCATATATCTTTTGATATTTTTTATTCATAAGTACTCTATTTATATATATATAGACAAATGACTTTTTGGGCAATCCCGTGTGTTATTTTCTATTATATACCGATATTTCGACGAACTAGCATCTGCTATTGTCAAGGTAAACTCTTGAAAGAAAATTTGTTCGATATCAAACTGTAATGTGACTGAGGGTGATTCTAAATACTAAACTATTTCAAACTGACTCTCATACTTCATTTCACACTCAGTCATGTTACAGTTTGAGATCGAACAAATTTTCTTTCAAGAGTTTACCTTGACAATGGCGAATGCCAGTTCGTCGAAATATCGGTATATAATAGAAAATAACACACGGTTTTGCCCAAAAAGTCATTTGTCTACATCGTACAACTGTGAAAACAATATATATATATATAAATATTCATTTTCTATAACTACCTTTTTTTTTCTAATCAGTTTATCTGTCTTCTTTTATTCCCTCATAATTATTAATCTGTAATATAATTTGCACAATTATTCTAAGTTTTATAAAAATTCATTGAAGTAAATGCTCTTTGCACATTGAAATTTTTTTTAACCATTCAGTATCCCATTTTAAGTTCTATCAATTCTATAACCTTATTAGTCATTTACAAAAAGTAGAATGATCTTTGTAAAAACCTTTAATCATTTTTAATGAACCTAAAGTCTATTCCTATATTTTCAAGATTTCTTAATCTTTGTCTGAAGGTTTGTGATGATATTATATTATTAGATGTGATATGTTGGACTATTTCCATCATCTATGAGTGAATGTTGAATGTATAGAAAATTTTTTAAACTTTAGTTAAACTTTCCAAATACAAACAACTTGTTAGTAATAACACACAAATAGACAACATAGGTTAGTAATTACACAACATTTCGAGTAGTATTATTCTCCACTTCTTCAGATGTCACTGGCCTATATGCACAGTGACAATATTCGCTTAGAAGTTGAACTCGCACCTTTAGATTTTTGAATATCGAATTTAAGGCAAACGCTCTAACCAACTGAGCTATTCTGTCAAAGGCAACATATAGTAGAAATTTGATATACACCTGGGTCTTGTTTTATGCGGATTATTTTAATGCGATTTTGAAGTTATGCGATTCATGTTTCTTCTTACTATCCTTCATATTTCACTATATTTATTAGATATCAAGAAATTTAAATTATTAATAACTTATTTTGACTTGAAATACTTTTTTTTCTTTCAAAAATATAACGTTATATTAGCAGCTTACGTTAATATGGCCATAAGCTGTATTTAGAATCTTAGCTTCTATGTAAATAACCAATAACCTACTTATACTAATGAGTAAATAATAATAATAGATTTATACATACGTATAAAAATATCGCAATAAATATTCAAAAATTTTAAACTTTTAAAACGTATTTTGTTAAATATTAACAGAAATAAATATTTTTTTAGATTTTTAAAATAAATAATAATGAAAATTTTATTGATTTTATAAACTGAAAATAATCTTTCGAATGATAATGTCTAATCTTTTTGTTTTGATTGCATCTCATTTTTTAATATAGAAACAGCATAAGACTGGAAGTGGCGCTAGTTGTACGTGTCATGAATCTGATTTCTTACTAGTTTACAAATGAACTCATATTGTAAAGTAGCGGTAATGATTAAAATATGTATGAAAAAATATAAAATTAAATACTGTAGTTAATAAAAAAAGTAAAAAAAGTTTGTCTTATATTAATTTTTGTCATATATTTGAAATTTTTTATTAGTCATACGTTATTTCCTTATTTTTTTAATGCAAATTTTAAAGTAATTTTTCCCTTGTTGCTTTGCTTTTATGCCAATTTCTGAAAATTACGGGAACCTATTCCCCATTTTTCAAGGTAAGTTATGTTTATTTTTGTGTGATTTCTTTTGTGCGCATTTTCTGAGGTCAGTTGGTTAGAGCGTTTGCCTTAAATTCGATATTCAAGAATCTAAAGGTGTGAGTTCAACTTCTAAGCGAATATTGTCACTGTGCATATAGGCCAGCAAGACCTGAAAAAGAATGGAAAATAATACTCGAAATGTTGTGTAATTCCTAACCTGTGTTATCTTTTTGTGTGTTATTACTAACAAATTGATTGTATATGGAAAGTTTAAAAATTTTTCTATACATTCAATATTCACTCATAGATGATGGTAGTCCAACATATCACATCTTCTTAATAATCTATTTTTAATCACCCAATTATAAATATCTTTTATAAAAATGCTATAAATAATTGTTTAGTTTACTTATAAGATATTTTAATCATTTTGAATAGTCATGGATAAATTATTTTTTGTTCAACTCTCTGAATGAAATTCATTCTGAATCTCTCCAAGATTTTTTTTTGTTTTGTTCTTATCATTTAAGTTCTAAGTCTTTCTATAGACTATTATATATATAATATTTCAGTAGATGTTTTTTCTACTGAGTTTTGGCTAGTTAAAAAATTAAAACCATTTATCTTTTTTTTTGTTTAACACTGTAATTATCACATCTTTCCATTTTTCTGGAATATCATTATTATTTATAATTTTGTTAAAGTATTTTTTTAAATTATATTTCACATATCTTCCTATTCCACTAAAATTTCAGTTGCCAAAACATTTATTTCTCTTACTTTTTTTTTTATTCTATTCATTTAGTCTGTGATTCTATCCATCTTTTTTTGAATTAATCTAGTGATTAGGATTTCCTCATCAAATTTTTATCATCCAATATTTTTATTATAAGCTCAGAATCTTTTTTTAAATTTCTTTCTTTATATTTTCATTTCTCTCCATTTAATAGCATAATTGAGCTTTTCTTTCTTTAGTTTTTTTCTATTTCCAAAATTTTGCACATCTTTCATTCCTGAACTTTTAATTCTTTTTTCTAATTTTCTATTAAATTTACTCTATTTTTGTTTTAATTTCATTATGGATATTTTTTGTTTCTTAATTAAGTAATTATGCTATTTAACTATTATTTCTTCACCTATTTGTTTTTGAATGTTTTTTTTTGTACTTTTTTTTTAATACATTTTCTAAATTCTTTTTACTTCATTTAGTACTAAATAAATATATTTTCTATTTTCTTTGTCATTGCTTTCTACTCTTCATAAGATTTAAATTCACCATCTCTCATTATTCTTTCCAATGTATTATTAAACCTGCTCAATTTAGATTTGTTTCATATATCTAAATTTCCTGACAATCTTTCTGTAAATAATCTTTTAGTTATTTCTAATTCTATTACTATAAAAATATGATTACTAGTATATCCTTTTTCTTTTTTATCAGATTTTTAATTGTTTTGATTATTTCTAGTTTCTCTTTTTATGTAGTGACAAATAATCATTATTGTATTTACAAACTTTATTCAGATTTTCAATTTTGATTCCAAATTTTTCACACATTCTTAACTAATATTCCTTTTCATATTCTTCTTTTTGGTGGGTTTCATTAATTTGACCATCTACTTACAATAAACTCATCTATATTCATTTATAAATATTTTCAAATATTCTTTTTCCATTCTTTTACATCTGCATCATTTCAAGTAGTTAAATATGCTATTTTACATATCCATTTAGTTCTATTCAATTTTAATCTTATATTATCCTTAATTTTTTTTTTTAAAACATTCTCTTTAATAATATTCTCTAAACACTCTTATCATCATTACATTTATTTACTTTCTTCTTTTGACACACATTTTTGAAATATGTTATTTCATCATCACTCAAATAGGTTTTTTATACTTAACAAGTCTCATCTTTTTTCCTACAAAAACCTCTAAATATCACTCTTTCAACTTCTTTGTCTATTATATCTATCACTTTGCATATTTATGAAATCTATTTTTATATTATTATCTTTGAGTTTCTTTATTCATTTTTATAAATTTTTCTATCCATTTATTATTTTCTCATCATTTAGTTTTCCTCTACCTTATTGCACCTTCCCTACATATAAATGTATCTTTTTCACTTCTATCTCAAGTATTTTATTTTATGTTCTTACATTTATATATTTCCCCTTGTCCTTTAGTTTAATGAAAAATAAAATTTATTCACTTAGTTTAGTATTTTATTTACTATCTCTAATAAATTTATTTTATTCTAATTGAATAAATTAACTCATTTCATATATTTTAAAAATTAAAACAATTTTCTCTCACCTGAACACCACAAATGTTATTTTGCAATCTCACTTTGATAGTAACTATTATCTCTACCATTTATTCAAATTTTCAAACTCATTAATGTTATAATATTTATGGAGACTAATAACATTGTACAATCAGAAACTGAAGAAACAATAAATCACCTTATTGTTTCTTCAGTTTCTGATTGTACGATGTTATTAATCACCATAAATATTATAACATTAATTTTACTTGTTCTATTATCATAATAATATTTAAAATTCTAGCGCCTAATTATTGTGTCCCCTAATTGTAAGTTCTTTTTGCTTTTAATTCTCATGATTTTGCTTCTTTTTTCCAGCTTATATTAGTCATCATGTAAATCAATTTCATAGTTTCTTTATATTCATCTTTTTTAAAATCATTGGTAGTGAGTTTTGAATTTGAATGTTAATAATAATTTAATTTTGGAGGTTTTGGTTTTCATATATATATAATTATATAGTTTAATACATCTAGATGTCGTCATGTGTAGAGCTCTTTATGTACATGTTTTCATGTATAACAAACACCTATTCATTGCTATAAATATGAAATAATTTGAAGTAGTATTATAAATTCCATACATTATCTACCCTATTTTCAATATTATTCTAGATATCATTAAGTGATATGAAAATTGATCAATCGCTGTATAATGTGTATTGGACATCAACCATTCTTATGCAATACCTTTGAAGATATATTTGTCATCATATAAATCAATTTCACTAGTTTTCTCATATTCATCTTTTTAACAATCATTGAATAATGAATTTTTATTTTGAATGTTAATTGTAATTTAATTTTGGTATATATTTTTTTTATATATATAAATATGTAAAGAATTGTATAAGTTAATACATCTAAATGTCATCATGTGTAGAGCTCTTTATGTACATGTTTTCGTATATAACAAACAACTATTCATTGTTATAAATATGAAATAATTTGAAGCAGTATTATAACTTCCATACACTATCTACCCTATTTTCAATATTCTAGATATCGCTACATGATAAGAAAATTTGTCAATCTCTGTACATGTGCTTTGGACATCAACCATTCATATCCAGTACCTTTGAAGATATTGTTAATCACATCATCATAACTCATTTTTATTTTAGTAACATAATACTTTCTATTTCATGTTATAGTTTGTGCATATAAGATTGATATTGCTTTGTTGATGTATTTATTGGCATTTGTTAAGGATAGTTAATATCTAAAGTACATGTTGTGAGGAGATTACTTACTTTTGCATAATGTAGTAATATATAGAAATATGATAGATAATACATTGAAGTTGTAATATCATTTAAAGTTATTCCATATTTATAGTGATAAATAATCTATTTACTTATTTGGATATTTATTTGTACAAAATTTCTTATGGAAAAATAAGTGTTAAATAACTATACCTTCTCTATTAATCAGCAGTTTGTGTATAGGTTTTATTAAATAAAAAAACACTAATTTTACATTCAAACTTCAGTCTCAAGCAATAAATAAGAATGATGTTACTACGTTGTGATTATCAGTTTTTTCAACGACATTTGATAAGACTAGATAATATCTGAAGTACATGTGTAGATTTCAACCAATTTTTGTATTGTGTAGCAATATTTAGAAAAAGATCAAAAAATGCAATAGATGATGCATGGAAGTTCATTTGTATATATATATGTCACTGAAGAGAATGGCAATCAATATTCAAAAAGCTTTTTGAATTTCTTATTACATAATTATTTGTTGTAATATAAACTATTTATGTATAATTATTAGTTTATATGTATATATATTTATAGACCAAAGAATATGATATGGTTATTCCAGTACATAAAGGGGAACCTGGTGAAGATTATACTGGAGCCACTGTTATTGAACCAATTAAAGGGTATCTAAAAGTTTTAGTATTTTTATTCATATTTAATATAAAATTATAGAGTCTATTTGAAAGTTTAAAAGAGCATAGTTAAATATATATTTCTGTAAACAAATAAAGTCTATATTATGTTCATTTATTTTGTGAAAAATGAAAAATATATATTAAATGTAGCTCATTATAGATATTAGATTTTTAAATTTATCGTATTAAATTTTTTACTCTAAGAAATTGAGGATTATATTTAAAAGAAAGAAAAGTATAAAATTATATTTTGTTGAAACTCATTTTAAAACTAACATTGGGAAGAAATTATCAAAAAGTCTAATATATGGAAAATTATATTTAAAAATCAATTGGAATTATGTAGCGATTTTCATTGAGCATTATTTTTGTGATTTAACTGAATTAATTATTTCTTGAAAATAAATATGAATACACAAAATTGCTTCAATTTATTTATAAATATAATAAATGAATCAGAATTGTGAAAATTACTTATTATAGCTAATTCAACACAAGTTTAAAGTGTTAGTCTAGAGGAAATGAAAAGACTGAGGAGTTGACTAGCAATGGGATCTGCAAATGGAATGTCTTGTGTCTTCTGCTATTTTGCAAGATAAGATGTAGGCTCATTAAAGTCTAATCAGGGATTCCCTATCTGGGGGTACCCATATTCCCAGGGGGTATGGGAAACTTATCCGGGAGATACAGGGAATAGCAAGTAAATAATTATATTATCCTACTAATATATTCCAAAAATAAGGTTATCAATATTTCTAGGTTATTTTATGTTGGTACTGTTTGTCAGTCATATCACTGAGACAGTGAGGTTGCATAGACTCTTTTCTCACTGCAGGATCTGATAACTCAAAATGCCCAATTAAGATTTATTTATCAAATAAAGTTTTTATGAAAATTCTTAATTACTGTTTATTTCTTATTCTAATGAATAGGGAGTACCAGATAATTTACTAAAAGCCAAATGCGTATAGGGACCACCCATGGTGGTGATGCTTTTGACATGAAAATTCTTTTTCTACCTCTTTTCTCTAATCCTTTCTTCATTTTCTTTTTTTAAATGTCAGTGAAACATATTGTTATAATTTTTTTTATATCTACAGCAATTTTGACTTTATTATTATTATTTTCTATTTTTTGAATGCAAAAGTCCTTGATATTGAGGAAAGCCATGATGAGAAAAGAAGTTTTGGGGATGAAAGTCCTTAGTTGTAATTTTGCATGACTGTGCAATCAGTGACAAACTGCTTTGGAATAATGGTTTGAGACAAAAGTTTGATTAGGCAAATAATTATGTTTGGATTTCTCTGCCTATAATGAGTATAGAAGAAACTATAAAAAATAATGTCCCATCTCAAGGTTTGATTAGGTTTGCCATGCTTGACGAAATTAAAGTAGTAAAAATAGTTGTAATATCAATAATAATAATAATTGTGGTAAAGCATGAAGTAGTGACAGTAATATCTTTCAATACTTTTCTAAATATAGATATGTAAATATAGGGGATTTGAACATAGGCTAACAAGCACTCTTCAAGTATACATACTATCTCATACCACTGATACACATAACCACACACATGTAGAAAAGATAAATTATCATCAATATACATATTTCATGCTGACCAACACTCATCAGTTGGTCCAGATTATCATCTCCCACATATATATAATCAGTGCTCAGTTTATATTAAGATAGCAAATCTTCATACTTTAATGGGCAGGCTTCAATCTACTTCAAACTCCAACTCTTCAGCCATCCATACCATTGAAAATCTGAAGATGGAAAGCCCAAATCCCCTATATTTACAATTAAGCTTCAGGTATATAAAGAATGCCTGTATTTTAAAACTTACACATTAAGCCTGCATGCTGCCCATCCTCTATGTATTTAAATGGATAAGGTCCTATACATGAGGTGTCACAGGGACTTGAGGTCAACATGGGCAAGCAATAATATTGGCACCAGGTTGGGATTTGGGCTTTCCATCTTCAGATTTTCAAAGGTATGCATGGCTGAAGAGTTTGAGGTTGGAATAGATTGAAACCTGTCCATTAAAGTATGAAGATTTGCTATAAACTGAGCACTGATTATATATATGTGTGGGAGATGATAATCTTGACTAACTGAATAGTGCTGGTTCAATACTAAATATATATATTGGTGATTATTTATCTTATGTACATGCGTGTGTGGACATGTAATAGTGTGTATAGTTGAAGAGTGCTTGAAAGTCTGTGTTCAAATCCCCTATATTTACAATTAAGCTCCAAGTATATGAAGAATATCAGTATTTGAAATCTTATATATAGAATATGCAAATTTTGCTTGATGTGAATTCTCAAAACGTGAACATAGGATGATATGTGTAGATAAGGAAGTTTCAAAGTTTAAAACTCATTTTCCAGAGAAAGGGAAGTTTGATTAAATAAGTACATGGCTACATGTTTCTTGTAAGGAAAAACCATTGACTGAAAGGAGACTGCATAATGTTTGATTATGTGAAGTCTAACAATATTTTCTATTGGAATTTTTAGATGTATCAATGAAAGGCTAATAATATCAGAAATTGTTTAAACACTATTTTATCAATGTTTATGTTAATGCAAGTTTTAAAAAAAATTTAAAGAAGGTTTGCTGTTTTATTTCTTGTTGGATATTGTTATTGCATTAATATCATTAAAAGAACATAAAGTTAGTCTATAACACGATTAGAGGTAATGATAATGACTCTTTAAACTTGAATGGTATGTTGATATTAAATTTTTACACAATATATGGATGCTATTGTACTCAAAACAATGGTATTTTATGATTTATGTTATAGGTGGGTTCAGCATGTAAAATAAATTAGTACACAGATATTATTATAGGAGAAAAAATACTGATCAAAACATAAATTAGTTCTTTCCAAAATTAAAAAGCAGGTTCTATTTCAAAATATTGGAGGTTTATTGTTTATTCTTTAAAAGCAATCTCATAATAAATTTCAATGTCTATTAAACACTAAAATTGCCAATTTTTAAGCTTATCATGAAAATGAGGATTAAAATTCTCTGAAAGAGTATAGTGTGGATGTAAATCTGTTTTTGGATTCATTAAGTGGAAGAATCCCGACTGATTCTAATAGAAATGGCTATATTATTATCATTGGTGTGATTAAAAGGAACAGTAGCATTCTTTGTTTTCCAGAGTACTAAAATAAATGGCAATATACATATTTTAACGATTTAAAAGCAGGAGTTAATTGATTAATATAAAAGCTTAAAAGCGATTTGATGGATTAAAATTACAAAAAAAAGCTAATTTGATCATGATTATTTTGGAAATATATATTTTTAATGCATTGAAAGTAAAATTTGGATCCAATATTCCTATTAAATCAGTGGATATGCATTCTTATATAATAATGGTGATATTTTGAACAAATGGAAAGAATATTGTAATCATTTAAATAATTATACAAGAATTCATGTGACTTTTTTTAGTGATGTATTTATTTTATTTATACATTTAAGTCACAGTTGTTTTATAATCTTAAAAATGGAAAGGCTCCTTACTGTGACAAAGTTTTAAAATATGCTAGTGATATATTAGCTTCAAAATTTTTGGAAGTTTTTATGAATACATGATTCCATGAAATTATGGTATCTCATCTTATATATGCTTCTATTGTTCTAATGTATATAAACTGCAGTAATTATCATGAAATATAGTTATCAACTACAAGAAAGGTAGTTTCAAGTATTTTTTTATAGGTTGTTTACATTCACAAATGAATGGTTATTAAATACTCATTGAGTTTTAGTAAATAAAAAGCATTACAAAATAGTTTTTGTTGCCAGGCAAATGAAAGAAAAGTGTGTCATGAGCAAAAGTGTGATTTGTATATTGCTTTCATTAATTTGGTCAAATTATTTCATTTGATTATTTGAAAAGATTTGTTGTATTGTTTGAAATTATTTAATTATCTATTAAAGTTTTTTATATTATACAATTTTATATCATGTTGGAATTTATATAATTTTATATCATGTTCTAATGAGAAAAAAGTTATTATTGCTATTAGAAAATCTGTCAGAATTGACGTACAATCTGGTGTTAAATAGGAGAGTTTACTATCTCCAACTTTTTTTTCATTTTTATGACCAGGCTATTTGAAACTGTTTATAGGTGGTTTAATGAAACAAACATCAAAATGCAATATAGTTGGAGTTTTATTCTGAACTGATTAAAAACAAAAATAAGACCATTTTTTTTTTGGATTCAGTATTTTCATTACGATGGTGACTGCTTTTCTTGTGAATTTAATGTGGAAGATTTGCAGATTGTTCTTAAATGTTTGAATGCAATTTATTAAGTCTCTGGTTTAATAGTTAGTATTTAAAGCAACTTCAATGTTTTAACAACAAGCACTGGAAGAAAAATTTTCAGCAACTTTTAATTTTGATAATTATAAACTTAAGAATGTGAATCATTTAAATAGTTTTGTTATTGCTTTTTAAATAGAAAGATAAAAATAGATTAGGATATTAAGGTGCAACCTAGACTTTAATAAGATGTTACTGCTACTAACAAGTTAAAAAATAGATTATTCTATCCTTGTGATATAGCTACTTCAGTTTAGTTGTATATAGAACGGTTGGTCTGTTAAATCTTATTGCATGGAAATGATACATATTTTCTATCATTGAATCATAATGGTGCTAGAAAAATTTTATTTAATGATACTCCATAAGGTTATGGAAATACAAAGGCAAGACCATAAAATCATTTGATATGTTTTTCAATGTGCTGGAAGTTTTAATATTGAATTTACTATTATTGTAGAAGCATAATTATAAAAATATTTTGTGATAGAAACTTGACCTTGATTTTTTTGACACAGCCAAATCCCATTTTTATCATAAACATATTTTAAAGAAGTACATATTGATTATTTTTATTTGTAGGTTATAGCTAAAGATAAAATTCAATGAAGAGCTTTAGTTAGTCAAGATATTATTAATCTTTAAGAAAGAAATATTTGCTGCAGAAGTAGTTCAAACAAAGATCACATGTCAAATTAACACCCTAAAAGACCTGGACTGAATATATACAATCATATTTGTGGTTCATAGATTACTTTGTATAGTCATCCCAAAACACATCTTTTTATTTTTTCTATCTTCAGTTTTTTTCTTCTGGAAAATGACCATACTCGTTATTTGGCTGTTAATGATATTGATGAAGTGATGAAATAATAATGTTTGATCTTGCATTTAAATTTGTGTTGACACTAATTGATTAATTCAATATTTCATAAAAAAAACATTTAAAATTGTAATTGTGAAAGAAAAAATTGTTTCAGGAATTTCAATTCTTCCTGTCATTATGTTATATATATATATATTTTTAATCATCTGAGTAACTTAATACTGACTTAATGAGTGGATTTCAACTTTGTCAGTGCATTACAGAAATAGTTGGCCATTACTTAATTATGTTATTCACTGAGGATTTAATATAAAAGATCAAGGTATTGAAGTAATAACTATCCAACTTTTAACATTATTTTGAATATGCTACTTTCATGCTTGATATTTAATAAACATATTCTTAATTTTTTTTAAAAAAAATAAAATAGTATGAAGTAAATCTAAATGACTAAAGGAATATAAACTTATATTTAAAATTTTAGAATAGAATCTGGAAATTTATAGTAGTTTAATTCATTATATCATTATATTTGATTGATTATTATCAATAAGAGTTAATGAACTACAGCTCATTAACTCTTATTAATAATAATCAAGTCATTTGAAGATCAAGTGTAATTTTTGTTATTATTTAGGTGTTTTAGGCTTGCTTGAAATTTTATAAGTATACTGTTTACTAAGAATAAAAGTTACTTTTTCTATAATTTTAGAAATTCTCATTTTTTATATGTCTTGGTGTAATATATTAATAAAATACCTGTATATTATTAATAGAACAGTTAAAATTAACTTGTGTGATGATTAATCTTAAATAAAATTGGTTCATAGATCATGAAAATGCCAATGTCAAAATAACTTAAGCCCAATTGATCTTAAAATCTAAATTTTTTTTATAAATAATTTTATCATTTTAAAAGAAAATATTTCCTTTGATAAAAAACAGTCAAATATTTTTTGACCAGAGAATCTGAATTCTGACAATTTGTATAATTTCATATTATATAGTATATATTGTTATTAAATATAAATGTATACATTGCTGAACAATTTAATTTTATTTTCTCATTATATCATATACAGTCTTGATTTAAATAGCTGAGTTTAGGTTGCAGGACAACAAACATAAATTATTTTATTATATTTTAATATTCTCCCAGACTTTAATTTTCTTGCAAATTATATTGTTTGAAGAATTAAATCTCCTTCATATTTTTAATGAATTTACTTCTTTTCTTATATTAGAAATGCATTGTTATAAAGATAATATTTCGTTACACATTCTTTTGGTAGTTTTTACAATGAATAATAAAAAAATTAGCCATTTTGTTACTGACAAGGTTTTACCTGTACTACAAATGCCAGTATTTTTTTGTTTTAGAATAATGTACACACTTCTTCTATATTTTATAACTTTTGGTGAAAGCAGTATACAATAGACCTTATATTTTTACTTTTCACATTATTTATTGCCTAATTAGAATTTTAATTTTATGGGAATTCGTATGGATTTGTTGTGTATTGTGTCCTCTCTTCTGATGCTCATAGACATAATTTTTATTCCATCTTATCTGCTTTTTTGTTATTGATTACAATCTAATTGTTTTATTATCTATAGAGACTGCTGGTGGAATTGAATGGAAAATTGTATCTTTTTTTTTTTTAAATGTTTTTAACTAATATTATTTTATTTTTGTTTTTTGGAACTTATGAACACAGATTTTCAATTAATCTTTCTTACATGTGAATATGAATTATTACACAGAGTGTGAATCTTGTCTTTGTTTGCAGTTAATAAAAAAATTTCATCTGAGCACTATTTTTTTTTAATCACAACTGCTGTTTATGTTTTTATAGATAGTGTTCCTTGTGCCAAACTAGCTCAATCACTTATAATTTTAAGTGTACTGTTTTAATGTAATTTTTAGTTTATACTAATAGAATTACCAAATCAAAGTTTTGAATTACTTGAATGTTATTTTTTATGCAGCATTAATTATGTTTACATATGAAAGTGGTAACTTAATAACTGGCTTCTATTTTGAGATATTTGCCTTTATTGTCCTCAGTCTATATAATAATTTTTTTTATTTCTCATATAGAAAATATTATATATGTTGCAAGTTTTTGTTATAATGTTTAATATTAAGTTGAAAATAATGATATGTTTAATCTTATTGTGTAAAGACATTAAAAGAATGAATGTGTTATAATTTTAGTGGCTTGTATCATTTTATAAAGAAATAATCCTGACTAGTGTTTTAAGCAGTAAAGATGGTATATAATTTATTGCAAGAAATTGTCTAAAATTGTTGAGACATTTTTTATTTTATTTACTAATCTGAATGTCTCATTTATGTATTCAAGATTATGGATACTTTTTTTTTTAATGGAGATGTTTTATAAAAATTTTTTATTATTATCATTATTAGATTTTTGTCATCTATATCAAAGTAATCATTATTAATTTTAGTTATTCAATTAGAAAAAAATCTCTTAGGATAGCTTTGCTTAATCTTTTATTGTGTCAAAGAAAAGGAAATTTATGTTTTCTCTTCATATTGTTAGATGCTAAATATTTGCCATGAGGAATTTATTTTTTCAATAATATGAAAGTGAATAAATAGTCTAATGGTCAATGCACATAAGTTGGATTGGATGGCTGTAGCTATGCATGATTTTAACGAAGATATGTTTATCCTAATTATTTCATAGCATTTGTGCTACAATAACTCCTGTTGTAATGATTTATCCTAAATATTTTATTGTTTATATCTTATCAAAACTAGTTGTTTTGTTTTTTTTAACTTTATAAGTTCAACATTATCAAAATTAATTGTCCTTTTTTTTACTTCATAAGCTCAATATTAGATTGCATTATGTATAACAAAAATGTCTTATATTTAATTGATAACAATTATTTTTTTCATCTGCTTTAGCTGGGATTTATGGATTAATTACTGTTAGCTCTTTTTGTATAATTTATCTGGAATGAGTCATATTTCATTTTATGTCATCATCATCATCAACCATTATCAATCCACTGCAGGATGAAGGTCTCTCCAAGTTCAATCCATCTTTTCCTATCTTTAGCTTCTCTTCTCCACATCACCCCTGCACACTTTCTTATTTCATCCATCCATCTCACATGTGGTCTCTTTCTGGGATTTTTACATTCTCTTGGAATCCAATTTAAAATTTCAATTGTCCATCTGTTATCATCTCTTCTAACAATATGTCCAGCCCAACTCCACTTCAGTTTTTTAATTTTTTCAATAAGGACAGTAACACCTGTTTGTTCTCTTACCCATACATTGCGTTTTCGATCCCTCTTGTTACTCCCAACATGCATCTCTCCATACTTCTTTGAGAGGTCTGAAGTCTCTGTATTGCTCTTCTATTAAGTGTCCAAGTCTCAGATCCATAAGTAAGAACTGGCAAAACACATTTATTAAAAACCTTCCTTTTCAAACACATAGGCATATTTCCTTTTAGTATCAAGTTATTTCTACCAAAAGCACTCCAACTAAGTTTAATTCTATGATTAATTTCATCCATTATATTTCCATTTGTATTAATAATCTGACCAAGGTATTTGTAACTGTTAACTTCTTCTAACTCATCATAATCAATCTTTATTTTCATATTTTGAGAAAATCTATTAAACATTACTTTAGTCTTTTTAACATTTATCTTTAGTCCTACTTTCCTACTTTCATCTGATAACTCCTGCAACATTTCCTGTAGCTCTAAAGCATTATTTGCAAAAACAACTACATCATCTGCAAAATCTAAATGACTTAAATAATCTCCATTTACTTTCACTCCTTTAGCTTCCCATTTTAATCCACAAAATACTTCTTGCAGCACTGCTGTAAAAAGTTTTGGAGATATGGAGTCACCCTGTCTTACACCCTTTTCAATGTTGACTTTCCTACTATCATTATGTAATCTAATTGTTGCTGTTGCATTTTTATAAATATTCTTCAAAATATGACATTATCCTGGATCGATACCTTGATGATCCAATGCTTTAATCACTGAAGAAATGTTTATAGAATCAAATGCCTTTTCATAGTCTACAAATCCTAAGCATAATGGCAACTCATATTCATTTGTCCTTTCTATAATTTCTCTCAATACCTGGATATGATCTACTGTATTAAAACCACTTTTAAATCCAGCTTGTTCTCTTGGTTGGTGGAAATCCAGTGTTTTCTGTAGACGAGTTGTAATTATCTTAGTAAAAATTTTGTATAAAACTGATAAAAGACTGATAGGTCTGTAATTTCTAATATCTTCTTTATCACCTTTTTTAAATATTAATATTAATACTGCATTCTTCCAATCATCTGGTACATCTTTATCATTTAGACATTTGGTATATAACTTTGCTAAAAAAATTTCTATTTCTTCACCTGCTTCTTTTAATATATCAATTACAATTCCATCATTACCTGGAGCCTTCCCTTTCTTCATAAATTTAATTGCATGTCTCACTTCCTCATTCAAAATTCTGAGCAATTCAGAAGATATAATATGTATAGGAGGCACTTGTTCTTTATTACTATATAATTCTTGATAGAAGTCTTCTACACATTTTATGATGTCATCTCTCTTTTTAGTAATAGTGCCATCTTTTTTTCTTATTGCAGATATAAATTTCCTACCAATACCAAAATGTTGTTTTACACTCTTTAGACTTTTATTCTCTTCTACAGCTTTCCTTGCTAGTTCACAATTATACTTTCTTATATCATTTTCAACTCTTTTCCACACTATTTTACAAAATTCGAGATATTCAATCTTTTTTAATGCTATCATTGTTGTATATCCTCATATTCCTTCTTTTCTTCATAAATTCTCTAGTCTCAGTAGAAATTTTACTGGTAAATTGCTGCTTTTTTCTACCAGCTATCTTTGTTGCAGTTTTTAAAAGTGTATCACTTATTTTCCTATTAAGTCATTCAAATCTGAATCATGTTCAAAATCTACTAATACTTGAAACCAATTTGTAAGTTCTAATTTAAATTCATTAGAATGTTTCTGAAGATTAGGAATATCAACTGTAAATATTGTTTTTCTTAATAATTTTTATCTCTCTAGTTTTGCATTAACATGTATCTTACATCTTACTAATTGGTGATCACTTCCTGTGTTAAATTTACTAAGAACATTACAATCTAGATATATGTATTTTCGGTTAGTCAAAATATAATCCAATTCTGCTATACCTTCATTTGGATGCTTCCATATCCATTTCCTTTTAACATTTTTCTCATAAAAAGAATTCATAATATAAAGTTTTTCTTTTTCTGCAAACTCCACAAGTCTATGTCCTCTCTCATTTCTATTACCATGACCAAAATTAACTACAGCATTTTCTTCTTTCATTTGTTTACCAATTCTAGAATTAAAGTCTCCCATAACAATTTTAAAATGTTGTTTACTCTGATCAAAAGCCTTTTGTACATCTATATAAAAATCTTCTATAACTTCATCACTATGAGAATTTGTTGGGGCATAAGCCTGAATTATCTGCATTTGATATCTGCTATTAAGTTGTAAAACTAATCTTGCCATTCTGTCTGATACACCATCAATTTCCACAATGTTATTCTTCCATTTTTTATTTATAATGAATCCTACTCCACTTGTATTTTCAATATTTGTGCCTTTATAGTAGAGTATATGTCCACTTCTTAAATCGTTTTTTCATCTTTTCTTCTAACTTCACAAAGTCCAATAATATCCCATTTAATATAAGACAGTTCTTCTAATTCTTGCAATCTTCCTTCACTTGAAAGTGATCTGTAGTTGTAAATACCTAAATAAAAAGTCGTCATCAAATGGCAGCCTGAGTCCCAATCAGGGGATTCTTAGCACTCTCCACCTTCGGCCACCAACCACTGCCTTGGTTGGTGACTTTACAGCCTCCTGGGAATAAGGGCCATGATTTATTTTTGTCTGTCATGATTGTATATATTGAAAAAATATTCTTAAACTTGGAGGCAAAAAGATAAACTCTCCACGCTGGCTATTGCGTGTTGGTGAGCAGCCCATCCATGTTCGTATACTATATGAATAATCACATAGTAATAAGAGCTGCAAAGACAAGAACGTATGGAGTGGACATTAGGAATTCGCCCTGCTCGGTTCCTTTAAGGCCTCCAAGAGGAATCAAAGGGTCTGCTTTCAGTTAATAGCAAACTCCTTTTTAATTGTTAAAACTTTGATATTGAAATATTTGTATGTTTGGATCCCATTCACAATTATTTGCAATAATTCATTGTAATTTTTGTTGTCCATTGCTATATCAGTTAGTTTTTCTTTATGGAGTTAAAATACTTGTGAATTATAAAGAAAATATTAATAATGCTATAGAAGAATTTGAAAAAATACTTGTGAATTATAAAGAAAATATTAATAATGCTATAGAAGAATTTGAAAAATATTTGTGAATTATAAAGAAAATATTAATAATGCTATAAAAGAATTTGAATTCAAGATCTGAAAATAATAGAATAAACAGAATTGTTTGACAAATATTAAATAATAAAAAAGCAACAATAGAGTGAACATGTATAAATCTATTAGTCATTGAATTAATATGAGTTAATCAATAAGTAGTTTTTAATCAAAAAAATTTCTGCTCTGTTTTAGAATAAGGTTTAGTATTTTTTTCTGTAGAAACAATATTTTTTTATTTTGTTTGCTCCATGCTCTATTTTATTTTATTTTTTTTCATTTTTTTTTATGCATAGTTTATACAGTCATCACAAAATTCAGCTTTAATTTTTTTTTTTAATTTTTTTTTTTAATGCCTCGAGTTAGGATAGCTATCTCATTTACTAGCCTCACTAGTCTCCTAATATTTATAATTGTATGTATATTTGAAATAAGTGTATATGAAATATATGTACAAAAAATAAAATAATAATAATAATAATAATGATCAGCCACTCATAAATGAATATGGTCATTCCAGTGCCTAAAAGAAATAGAAGAGATGGAGGGCTATTCTAGACATGAGTTTTGCAATAACTATACAAACCAATCTGTGAAACACAAGTACATCCATATATATAAAATACTAGTCCATTTTTTATTTTTGATATTGTACAATATTATCTTAATCTCTTCAGCAGAACATTTTTCTTTCTGAAAGACTTCAATACCATGTTGAATTGTAGTTTTGCAATATATTCTATTTTCTTCTATATCTTATCAATGGAAACAATTGATTATTGCACTTCTTTAGAATATCTTTGAGATAATCCCATAAAAACCACGCTAAAGTTCACCATTCGTTTTATATGTTTTATCCAATGGAGATGTGAGTTTACAATAGTGGACTCAATATAAGCTGAAGAACATATTGATAGGTTTTATAATCTTGCCATTGTATTTTAAAAATTTTACAGAGCATCCTTAAATGGAATATTTCTAATGTCTTTATATTATGTTGGTAGGATATCTAATTTTTCACTTCCATACAATAAATTGGGTAAAATAACAACTCAATAGACAGCTAACTTAGTCACAGTAATTATTTTTCTGTAATGAAATACTTTATCTTTCAACTTGTTAAAAGCAGCAAAGCACACTGGAGTCTCTGTTGTACCTCAATATCTAAATCCACTTTTCTACTTATAAACTATCAAGATATTTAAATTTATTCACATTCTCAAACTGATAACTATTGAAACAAAAAATTGCTGAGAATTTTCCTTCAATCACTGGTTGATTAAAAACTTGAGTTTTTTTAAATATTAATTAATAAATCAAAGTCTTTTTATGTTGCATACAAAATATTAAGAATATTTTGTAAATCATTTTTTGAATTGGCAAACAGCACAATCATCAGCATATTGTAAATCTAGAATCCAAGGAGTTCTTGTATTTGCTTTTGATCAATTTCAAATTAAAAATTCCATCGTCAAATCTGGATCATATCTAGATCCTTATTTGATTCAGCTGCCTATAAACAATTCCAAAGACTACTGTTACAAAAATTGAAAAAAAAAGTTAGAGCAAGTAAATATACTTGTTTAATGCCAATTTTTAATTCAAATGTATCAGATTTTCCACCTGTAATAACAATATTTCCTCTTATACCATCATGTAGAAGATGTATAATATGAATATATTTTTGTGGACAATCATTTAATTCCAAATATTGCCAAAGACCTAACCTATTAACTGAATCAAATGGCTTGATCAGTAATATATAAATCACTCCTTTGTTCCTGATATTTTAAGTGCATTTGCCAAGCAACAAAAAACATGTCTATACTGCTTCTTGATTATCTAAAACCAAATTGAATCTTCTGTAATCATTTATCTATAACTGGAAGCAATCTATGTAACAAAATTCTTGAAAATATTTTTGCTGAGGTAGATAATAATGATATTTCATGAAAATTATTATAATCTTGTGTATTATCTTTGTTTTTAAAAATTGGAACATTAAAAGCATTTTTAAGATCAGGTGATGCAGTTTTATGGGTTCATATATTCCTAAAAAATTCCAGTATTTTTGAAGCTAACATATTGTCCCCATATTTTAAATTTTCTGTGGGTATATTGTTTAGGACCTGCAGCCTTTTCATTTTTAAGATTACAAAGAACTATTTCAACCTCATTAAGTTAGATATCTTTCTCTAAATCTAAATTAGATAAAATGGATATATTGTTAAAAATTGATAATCAAAATACTCCTTCCACCTATTCAAAATATCATTATCATGTAAGAGAATGCCATTGCTGGATTTATTGTGATATTGTTTCTCAGGTTCATATGTTGCTCTCAGTGCAACAAAAAAAGATCCAGATTAACCACAATTAGTGAATGTATCTTTGCAGTTTTCATTCACTAATCATTTTTAAGCCTTTTGTCAGTCATTGAACTTCTGCCTTCAGATTTTTATTTTCACATTTAATCTATTATTCTCCTTAAGAGTCTATATTTTCCTTAAGACAATTCTATAATTCAGTAATATGATAGTCTTGAATATCCAAATTAACAATTTTAGTGTTTAATAGATGCTGAAATTTAGTAAGAACAGTAGATTCTTTTAAAGAATGAATATTAATTTTCCGTGAATATGATTGGAATATCTATTTTATTATTTTAATCTTGGGGCATACCAATCTGATCTGTCTAACAATCTGTGCTTGTAAGTGCTTGCATACTGTGAGTTTCTCTTGTATTCTGACTTCTAACTATAATGTAATCTATTCAATGTCATTGTTTTGAGTGTGGATATATCCATTTCCCTTTTATAATGGTTTCTCTGCCCAAACAAAGTGTTTGTGATAGTAAACCCATGTGTTATGCATAAATTCACTAACAAACCATTTGAATTTACAGCACTAATACCATTTTTTCCAATAACTTTTGGCCAAAATCTTCTATCTGTATCAAGATGTGCATTAAAATCTCCAAGAAAAAAAAAAAATAATATTTTAATGATATTGCTGTAATAATATTGTCCAACAGGGAATAAAAATTTTTCTTCTCTGAATCTAATGTTGGAGCATAGACACTAATAAAAGGACCATTAATCTTTCATTGGTAATGAGGAATTCTAACAATAAAAGTTACTAAATCCAATTTTACAGCAAATACAACACCATGCATTCTCTTTTCACTGATTGACTTGCCTATCCAAAAGAACCTGTATCCATCCATCTGTTTTATTAAACTTTTTTCCTCTGGGAGATATACTGTTTTTTTTTTTACACTATTCAACTTTTTCATGTTTAGTTTTGCTTCATAATTTGTTCTTGGAGAATTCTTCTTTTATTATCATTTTAAATGTAATGGCTTTATTACTCGACAGTTCATAAGACATTCAAATATTAGAGCTGAAATTGATCAGAGTATTTGATATTTCACCACACAGGGCATTATTTTAAAAGATATACACTATAGTTAATATTGATGCTTATTGAATGAAATATAAATGAATAAAATAAATCATATAACTGATTACAGATTAATAGTGTGATGATTGTTAATGGACAATACATAAATGTATTAAAATAAGTCATTAATAAACAAAAGTATAGGAAAATTAAAATACAAGTAATAGATGCATAATCTATTTAAGTAGTTAGTACACTTTTGATAAATATATTTATGTTCATGCATTCAATTTTTTTTTCCAATTTTTGAACACTTAATATCAGTTTTTTCATCCATTTATTATTTGTCTATCCAACTGCTGATTCATAAATTTTAGTAGATGTATTTTATATACCATAAACGAGTCAATGCAAAATTATCCCCCCCCCCCCAAAAAAAAAAAAAAAACTAGTCCGAAGTCTCAATGTATATATATATTGAAGCTGTGCATATATATATATGATGATATATATGCTGGCTTCACCATTCACTGTGGACTAGCTAAGACCCTAAGTCCAACCACAGTGAATGTATGTTTTTTTCTCAAACTTAAAGAATGACCTGCATCAGCAGTTATATATTGTTTTAAGGGAAATTATTTTATGAGGGGGAAAAGTTAATGAAATGAAATATAAAAAAAATAAGAGAATTTTTTTAAAATTTTTCTTTATTTTTAAAATATGATGACAGAAAGAGATAAGAAATTTTTGTAATTAAACAGAATCCATTAAAGCAAGAAATTAATTTATGAAACATTTTAATTAAAAGAAAAATAGATAACGGAAAATTTGAAACAATAGGCTATTAATAAGTAGTTTAATTAAAAATATAATTGGGGAAAAGGAGTATAAATAAAGAACTTTTCTTTTGTTCTTCAATCTGGAAATCTGCTGAAGCTCTTGTGAAGGACTCATAATTTCTAAAATTGGCTGAAAATTATTTTTTTAAAAAAGATTCATTTTTGAATTCCTGCTTGCTGCCTTTTTATTGTTGCTGTAGATTATTTGCTCTACATGTATTCAAATCCAGAACTTTGTTACTCTACAGAAATGCAGGGATAGTTTTCTTTGCCTTCACTCTCCCATCTCTGGGACTGGAGTCGTCAAGATGTGAGTCAGCCGAAGAATTAAGAAAAATGCCCGACAAATGCCTATCCTGTATAATTAATTCTTTCTATAGAAATAATAAAAAAAAAGAACTGCCATGCCACATCAACGGAACCCATCTTGACATGCACGCTAATTACCAGTAACTATCCCTTTATTTGAAATGTGTTTGTCTTTTGTCAAAGTAAATCTAGATAAATGGTTGTTTTTTATTATTTAAATGATATTTTATAAATTGTTTTTTTTTTAAAAAAATATTGTAATTGGTATTGGGCTTAATACGTATAATGGCGATGAATCTTCTTAATTTAGGTGAAAAATGAACTTGATCGCCGCTATACACCTATAATTAAGCATTTCATTTTATGTACAGTATGTTTTATTTTTTTAAAGTGTCATAGCATCGGCTGGGACGCGAACCCGGGCAACTGCCCGCAAGTGCAAAGCAGTCGCGCTGACCTCTCGACCACCAATACAAGACATGTTTTATTTTTTAAAGAAAAACAAAAATGCAGAAAGCGCAAATTCTCCCCCCCCCCTTATTAATAATGCAGTGTTATCTATTAAGTTCTAGTTTATTGGTATAGGACTTGAGATTTAATGATTAAAGATTTGATTTAGTTTTCTTTTTATTAAAAAAGAAAAAAAAAGGAAGTCCCTTACCTATATTTCTTTGCCATATATTTCCCTTTAATTCTATTCAAAAGATTACAAATATATATGTGCATTTTTTTAAAATTTAAAATAACAAAACTTTCGTTTTTTATCTAGCTGTAAAAGAGAGAGTACAGTCACCCGTATTTATTAATATTACAGTTTTAGAAAAAAAAATTGTATTAACTCTGTGGTGGATTGGCTGAACATTAACTGATTTTTAACATGTCCGCCTCTTTGCATAAGTGATTTAATATTATTGGAAAAAAAAAAGTAACAATTATTTTATAAGGGATTTTTTTTTTTTGGTTGGACTTTCATAATGTTTTATATATGTTTACCAACTAAGGTTTGTCTTTTAAATTTAAAGGTCGTTGGACCGTATTTATATTATATTGCATACTGGGTGATCTGTGGGTATGTCTTTGCACATTTCGGCGCTTTCCTCACCAAGTCTACATAGCCTAACATATCTACCTCGGGATTGCAATGAAAATTAATAAAATTGGATCCCATCTCTTTCAAATATTTATAAAAATATAACTGGACATAAGCAACAAAACTCTGTATCTAAATTCGGATGATGCGGTTAGCGAACGAATTCCATTTTCTCTAACTCAGTTTAGAGACAGAAAGCTATCCAGTCTTGTGTTAACCTCTTGGTAGCCATTTGTGTCTCAGGACTTATCATTTCCCAACAATATTCTATCATTTTAGTCTGCAATATTTTACATTTATTTCAAAAAACTTTCTCTGCAAAATATTATCGAAGTGTCTAAATCAAGACTGAAAATATCTGTACGGGGCTCACTATTGAATTTTTTGTTAGTAGCAGAGGACAGTATTTTCAATACTTTCCTAAGAATATGTTAGTTAGTTTGACCGGCTATCTGAATCATGTACTCTCACCATAGTGTTAGTCATGTCTGTCTCTCTCTTTCAATCATGTAACCTGTCCACTGGCTATAAATGTTCCCAACTTATAATGTGAATTTGTTTTTTTTCTTTAAAGGGTCTTTCTTTCATATCTGGATATGGTTGTAGGAAAATTAGCCTGTAGCACAACTAATCAATTCGATGTACTCTGCAAATGTAAAATAATAAAGTTTTTCTTTTGTCTTTCATTTACTGTTATTAAAACTCTGTAGCATTGGTTTCTTCAATAAACCTGATCATTATACACATGTTCAAATTCCTCCTTAGAATCTTGTCTCTCCTTGACCACCGGGCATACATTAAGAATAAATTCTAGTGAGGTTTTGGGAGTAAGTCGTTTAGTAGCCATCTGGAGAAGTAGGTGAGGTTCGAAACCCCTCTACCTGCATCCTTAGGTTAGGTTAAAGCAGCTCTACTTTTCATACTGTTACAATATATATATATATATGTGTTAAATAAATTATGAAATATGAAGAATAACTTGATTACTAGCATTTGCTTAATTGATAAAAAAAAATAGATATTTAGTGATTAGTGACAGATTATATGAAGTTTTATGATTGTCTCTTTATTATTATGTTAGACTTGCATTTTTTGGTTGATGTGAAAATAATAAAGAGTAAGAGAAAAAATATATTTTGAATGTTAGATATGACAATAGATACTAGACGAAATTAGAATAGATTTTTATTTATCAATTATTTGTTCATTTACCATGATTTGCCATTCTACTCTATCACCTTGTTCTTCCATTCCGTGGTAAATTAGCAAATGTTCAAATTTTAAGAATGTAATGTAGATAAATGGATAGTAGATAGAAATATGTTGTAGTTTTATGTTAGATGCAAAATTGAATGGAATTGAAGTGATATAGGTAAATGGATAAGTAGAGAGAACTAATGAATTATTATTATTTAGCATACAATTTTTTTTTTTTTTTAGATAACTTAACTATTAACAAAATATAAATGAATCTGTAGAAATTCTAACCAGAAGCAGATTCATTAGTAGCTTTATTGAGTCCTTCAATTGTGCTCAATTGTAGTCACAGATTTGACTTTCATTAACTATGTATTCATGGTTTGTATTTGCCCATATCTATAGATCTAGGGGTTCCAAATTCCATTTATGAAGCAGGTGGCCTTAATGATCATAGATTGATCTGAATTTTTTGATGAGACTCCATTTGTGTCTAGGAACATCAACTCTATTATTGGGAAAGAAATTTGTTTAGAATCTCATAACAATATCATTTTTTTACATCATATAATTTTTCAGTTATAGATTCTTATGTTGATGGTGAAACTAAATGAGTTTTTGACAAATTTAATATGCTTAATAATTTTTTACACACCTTCCTTGAGGCAATTTTTTTTTTATTATCTGGTAATTGAATATATAAATAAGCAGAAAACTTTTTCAAAGCAGTGGGCTTATCGGTAATAATCCTGAAGGTATTCTTTAATTGAGTATCCAAAAGTATTGTGAAGGAACTTTTTCTTAGAACAGGAACACAGTGTTCTCCAACAGAATATGATAATGCTAAGAAAGTCTTCTATAAAGCACTTGCATCACAACCCCAAATAGTGATAAATATATACTAAAATATAGACAAAAATATTTGAAATATTTTTAGTTTTTATAAATCCTTGTAGTTATTAATTTTTCTTTTTCAGTTGAACAAGGAAAAGAAAATTATATATTGATTACTTTTTTTTTTTTTTTAAACCTACCCATTCTTGTCACTTTGACATCTGTGTATTTAATGAGTACTTGTTTACTTTCAAATATAAATGGAAAATTTTTTTCATAATACATTCTAGTTCAATTAATTATTGTTATATCTAACATTTTTTTACATTTCAGACTTGTAATAAAAATTTTAAGATTTATCAAAAATTTAATTTAAAAAAAGTATTTTATGTTTTGTGTGTGTATGTGTCCACAGATGTTTATTTGTATTATATATATATATATATATATGTGGTTACTGTATGTATGAAAAACTTTTGAGCATGCTCATTTTGTGTAATATGGATTGTGTTACTTTTGCATTTGTTGTCATTTAATAGTTCACTTTATTAATCTTTATGGCTATAGATAATGATTTTATGATGCCATGGTAGAACATTTACTTGTGATGCCTATGACTGGGATTCAAATAAATTTGAAAATTTTTCAGGAGTCAATTTTGTTTTTTTAACAGGTAACTTTCCCATAGCCAGTCTGTCGGATGTAAATATATTTTCAGCAAGTATATTATACTAATATGTAAAACTTTCAATAATTTTTTAAATATGATTTAGCTTATTTAGATAAAAGATTAAGTGAAGAAAAAGTTAAATAAAAAATTGATGATAAATATCTTGTAATTGATTGCAATATGTTAGACATTTTTAAGGAAACTGATAAAGAATTGGTAAAAATATTGATCAAATTTTCCCACTTAATTTGGAAATTATTTAATGGCTTACAGATTGGAAAAAAGAAAGATATTTATTTTTATATCAAAGAGGAATCTTAAGAGAATATTAGAAATATAATAATAATAATAAAGTAAAATTTTTCTGCAAATCATATAGCACAATTTAGAACTTTAGATTGAAAGATAATTGCTTTATGTACAAGTGTTTAAAGAAAGGCTGAAGAATTAGAGATATAGTTACTGGTTTAGGAAAAAAGATGTATCAGAATATTTATTATGAGAAACATTATATGTGACTAGAAGATTCTGTTAAAATAGGTTATGGTAAAACAGTTTAGTATTGTATTGACATACTGTAACGGTATGAAAAGTAGAGCTGCTTTAACCTAACCAAGAGATGCAGATAGAGGGGGTTCGAATCTCACCTATTCCTCCAGACTGCTACTAAGCGACTTAATCCCCAAACTTCACTAGAATTTATTTTTTATGTATGCCTGATGGTCAGAGAAAGATGAGTTCCCAAAGGGGAATTTTAACAAAGAAAAATCAGGTTTAAACTATATAATGACACAGACAAGATACTGATGAGATTAGTGAATGAACGTTTATTATTTAATTAAAACAAATGACAATTTGAAGAATCAATTGACAAAAAAATGTTGCAAGTTATTTTCTTGCAGCAGTAAACAGAAATTGAGAAATACATTTAGCAAGATTCAATTAATGTACATAAACAAATCGGTTAGCAACTATAAAACCATACTATGCCTAGCCAACAACTGGGTGCTTTACTTTAAAGGAGAGAGACAGAAAAATCTAACTCTAGGGTGAAATTACAAAAATGGATAATTGGTTAAACTAGTTAAATAGATTTAGACCATGTTCAAAGATAGCCTGCATTTAAATGACAAAATAAAGATACCCCACCCCCCCAGTAGACATTTTTCAGTTTTACTCAATAGTATTTTGAGCATATGACAAGGTAAGATTTTATCTTTAATGAAATAAAAAAAACTATAGGGGTCCTTGGTGATTGAATTGTGTGAGCTTAGAAGCGAGTCTCAGGGCACAATGGTTTTATACATGGCTAACTGGGGGTGGATAGCACTCCGGGTCTAACACATAGTTAGAGAAATGAAGCTCGTTCGCCGCAGCGTGATCCGAGCTCAGGGCCGGAGTATAAGTGCTTGTGTCCAGTAGTAATATTTGAAAAAGAGTTGAAATCTACTTTATCATCAGTGGCCATCTCAGAGTGGTGTTAGCCTATTAATCAATGACGACGGGAGCTATGGAGATGTGCCAAAACACCCACGAATCACCGAGTAGCACAATATAAGAAAAAATGTGGTCAAACGACCGTTAAACTTTAAAAACCTTAAGTAAAATATGCGTATATGAAATAATGTGACTTCAAAATTTTCAGAGACTGAGAAAATATCCACTCTTAAAAATAATTATTTCTTTACACCTTTTAACTAACATTAAAATATAAGAAAGATATGTATATTAATTAATAATTAATCACTATTTAATCAGTTCACCCTTAGTGTTAATGAAGCTTTAAGACTTTAATTTATATATATTACTGTACTGTATTGTACCCTCTTACATTTAATAAAATTACAAACACCTAAGCTATATACGTTTTAGACAAATAGATATATATTAGTAAAACCTAGGCTGACTTAATGAGTGATAAAAAAAAAAATATAAAGCAGGATTGGATCTTTCTTTTAAAATACAGAAAATTGAACACTTTGATAAATATACTCAAATGTCATTTCTTTTATATTTCCACGTATAAATTAAAAGAAACATTGAATCATTTTTCTAAAAAAAAAAACAATTGCATGTTCTGCATTTTTCTCTCGTTCTAATATATATATATAAATCAGTGTAACCAACATGAGAGGAGGGAATTTGGATAGAAAAGTTTTATTCAAAGAATTTTCTAATAAATCTGAAATATAGCCATATTCATTGTAGCGGGTTAATAAGTAGAAAAAATTAATTATTTCTCTATTCCAGTTCCTCCTATATAAATCATATATCTCCCACGCTATAAGAAAGAAATCATTTTTGTTTTTTTTCTTTGCAAAAGAAAATAAAAGTAAATATATAACTTTATGGTGTATAATGGTGATCACTTAAAATGGGCAATTTACATATAGATTGATAAGATTAAGAACCACCATTATACCTGTCAAAAAAAACAAACAATGCGAATATTACTTCAAATATTAGAATATATATATATTTCAAACCTATACATATACAATTGAAATTCTAAATGGAATTAAATTAATTTTTTTGTTATATTTTTAAAAAAAAAACTAAAATGAAAATACAAGTGAGAAACCAAGTTACCGGTAACTTTTAGGATTGCGTATGTCTTTATTCGATAGTCATGGAGACATTCTGGTCACAGTCCCTACTAATGGCTTATTGTAATTTTGGTCCTCAGTTATCCATTAGCAGCAGCAGGCATTAGTCAAGCAAAATTGTTCTAGCATTTTACATTTCTTGTTTTATATCTTTCAGATGCTAGCAGACAGGAAAACGGGTGAGAGAGGGAGAGAAAAAAGTCGACTCAGCCATTAGAGCTATAGTACACATTTTAAGTTTTCTTATAGCAGCTTATCATCTATGCGATAGAGCTTTCACAGGTATAAGAGCCAGGTAAAAGAGAGAGAACAATAGACAAGTTCTCAATTTATACCTAACTTGTTGGCCATCTTACATTCCAATGCCATTGTTCTGCTATCTTATTTTTAATTAAAAATTTTTTAAATTATTTATTCCTATCTAACTAATCTTTTTCTCTAATGAGTTCTGTGATTCTAGGAATTTTATTTTGTTATCTAATTATAAATTTATTTAAACGCACATTTATTACGTAAATAATATTCATTAAGGCTGTAACCTCAAGCACATGTGTATAAAATGCGATAGTAGGGACCTCTAAAATCTTTTAACTTTATTTCATAAAATTTCTTGAATATGCTTTAAAGTTTCTATTTAAATTTAGCCTACATTCACTATGGTTGGACTCAGGGTCTTTAGTTAAGCCACAGTGAATGGTGAAGCAAGCATATATATATTTAATATGTATATATGTGTAGCTTCAATACTCAACATTTAATGAAACCAGGATTAAATAAAGACAATTTTAGATTCATACTTATTGGCAGGAACATCAGCAACCTTTAGATATACTAACAACACAAAGCTTAATAACTGAAACTATGATGGATTTTAAGACTCTTATTAGGAAAATTAAATTAAATGTAAAGATGAGTTTATAACTAAATACACCAGAAGGTAAGGAACTGGATTTAAAATTGATAATGAAGACATAAGAAGTGGTTGATAAAGGATTTACTAGTTAAGAAATTTATCACAATTTTTTATTAGACGAGATGCAATGAAAAATATTTCCAGATTTTTAAATAGAGATTGTATCATTTAAAATGAAGATCAGAATTGTTTATTCTGAGATATTAATGGTAACTCAATGGATTTAAAAAGTGGTCAGTGGAAAAGAATAGGAAAAAGATTAATTTTTTGATTTAAGGTGCTGGTGTGGATTTTTGAGAGTTCCATGATTAATAAGAAAATAAATGATCTGATTATATCTGAATTCTCTCTTAAAGCTCAAGTGATCAGATTAAAAGTATCTAATTTTGGTCATATTGCAATAATCTAATTCATTAGAAAATTGTATAACATTTTAGTAGAAGATGATCAGCAATAACTGAAAAAACATTCAGCATCATAATAATGAATGTATTTGTTGAGAACTAAACAAGTACTAAGTTATTTTGAAGAAATGCTATTTATATGACTACCTGAGGTTGATGTTGATTCCTAATAATAAATTATCCTTCATTTGTCTGAACATGTTATCTATTTTATTCTCCATTTGATAGTGACTATCTGTTATTTGGGAATGTTACTTTCACTGTCTTTTATTCATTTTATTTTATATTTACACATGTAGCAGATATTTACAGATAATATTTCATGATTAGTTTCTGCTTACAAAATTAGCATCTCTAATTATATAAATGATAAACTACTTCTTTAATTTTATTTAATTTTTATCAAATTTATAACAGTTGTTGCTGAATACTACATCATAGTGAAGTTATTGAAAGTTTTATATATTATTTTTAAAATGTAATTACTAGAAATATAATTTTATCAAAAAGAATAGTGAACACTTGAGACAAAATATCACTAGGAAATTATTTTATTTTATTGATGAAAATCTTATATTTTATTCTTCATTTTTAAGGCATTCTGTTTGCTATTGTCACATATAAATTAGCACCTAGTAGTCTGCAATAATTTGAGAATGTGAATGAAGTTCATAGTATTATATTATTAATTTCAATTTATTTATAAGATCAATGATTGGTATCAAAAACTTTTAATCTATGAACATTGAAATAAATTGTTCTCATATAGGTGATGTTTTCTTTTTTATGTTGAAACTATTCTCAAATATTAGAGAAGGATAATTTAAATTTAACATTGTATAAAACTTTTCTAGAAAACATAAATTGTACATTTTCTTACGCAGCATATCAGCTGTGAAATGAATTTTTATGAAAGGATAATTATCCAAGAGAATATTTTCATATAATTTAATATTATAAAAATGAGATAATTGTTCTCTAATCTAGAAACTGTCTTATCAACAAAGTTACAAAAACGATTAAATATATAAGGTATATGGGTATATGAGCACAGACTTTCACACGACCCACCACAAATCCACTCTCTCTCATAACACTGATACACTTAAACACATGTTTGTTGAAAAGATAATAAAAAAACCTTTTTTTAACAGAATTTTCATACTCAGATTTTTAATTGAAGGTCCATTACATGGTTCATCATATACAGATTCTATTAATTTAAACTTAGCTACAAGTCTACTAATAAGCTTTTATATTATTGATATAAGACTAATAAAAATATATTAGAAGGATTATTTAAAATATTCTGGATAATTTTTAATATTGTTTAAAATAATTTATAAAATATTTAATAAAAGATTGTTAATTTATTACACACACTGCTATTATTTTTAAAAGTAATTAAGAAAAACTTCATATGCCTAAACTTTACAAATATGTAAAAAAAAAAATATTTATAAAATGTGAATACCAGAAATAGGTGTTATTCAATAACGATTAAATGACCAACAACTAGGATAAATATTAGAGTGCTAAAATAAATAACTCAAGAATATATAACTCGGGAATATTTAAATTAAAGACAGCTCTTCTTTATCATTTATCTTTTTCTTTATACTTTATATATATAAATTTGAAAAATTTGATTGTTTGTTACTTAATAACACAACAAATAAATATTTTACTAATCTTGATGAATCTTTCATGATTTTTTGTAGGGGGGGGGTTTTTTTTTTTGGAGGGGGGGGGGAGGATAATATAGGCTATGGATTTCTGCTTTGTGGTACTTAATTGGTTTAACAAATTTAGTAATTTACTATTAACATAAGTAAAGCTGCAGGAACAGCTAGCATATATATATGTATGCAAAGAAGGTATTATTTTATGAAATATCAATATATATATTAATTAAATAATGAGCTAATAGAGGACACTTAGAACCATTCAAGATGGGTGAGAAATGTAATGCAGTATGCAAAAGATTTGGATAAAGAATATTTGTATAAAAGATGAGTTGATTGTGTTAGGAGAATTGTTGAGTGTTATAGTGATAAGGAATGGGATAAAAGAATAGATTCATTAATAAAGAATAGGGAATTAGAGAGATGAAGAACTAGTATGGAGAGTAAAAAGAGTTTAAATATATATAGAAGTAAACGGAATATTAGGTGTGAGTTAATGTATGATAATAGTAAGGAAAGTAGTTTATTGTTTAAGGCTTGAACGAGATCTTTAGCAACAAGAGAATATACATATAAATGGAAAAATATGGGCGATTTAGTCTGTAAATTGTGTAAGTAAGGAATAGAAAATATTAGGTATTTGTTAATTGAATATAAATGCTTGAAAACAGAAAGGGTACAAATAATGAAGTTATGGAAAAATACATATAAAAAAATTGATTATACAGAAAGTGGATAATTGGTTTGTATGCTGGGTTTGGGAAAACATAAGGGAGATTTAGATATAAAGGACATAGAGTTGACAAAGATTATGTGGAAATGGGATGGAGCAGAATATTAGAAAACTTAGAGTGGGGAATGGAAAGGTAAAGTGGCTAACAGGTTTCTCTGGGCATAGTTGCTGAGAGATTCTTGACCCCATTTAAGGAGAAGTCACAGTGCATCACATATTATATAGCTTTTTTTAATGCATTAATTATATACTTGATCATATATATAGTAGAGTCATTTTAGAAATGTTTTTTCCATATTTCAGAGTGTGATGAAAATTTTAAATATTTACAAATTATTATAGAAGCCAGCTCCATAATGAGAATTAATAATCTTTTTTATTATTTATTCTGTTTTATTTTTTTTATGACTTGATTTCAGTTATTATTTTACATTATTATCAATAATTTTATAGTTGTCATGAAATTAATTACAATACCTAGATTGACTATTTAAATTATATCATCACAACTTCTTAAAAATTGATTTTGCAAATACTAAAATTCGTCCATATAATATTTAATATACCAATATTAAATATAAAAATACAAATTATTGCAAACTTTTTAGTGTGTTCTTAATTTCCAAAATCCTATACGTCCTATTTTATAAATAAAATGCTAATTTTTTTTTTATTTGCATATTTTAATATTCACAAATGATTTCATTCAACTTTGAATAATTGTGACTATATACACACAATTCAGTTCTTTGTTTATTAAATTATATGATATATTTATAAAATATCTTTTTTTTCCCAAGTCAGGACAATTATCAAATCAAAGAGTTTTCATTGTTTTTTTGACCTTATCTATTTTTTTAGGTAAAATCATATGTTATAGTTTATTACAGAATCTTTTTCAAGGCCATCTTTTGATCTTGTATTTTAATATTTAAAAAAGAAATGACATTCCATACTAATTTATATATTTTATTGCAATTTTATAAATACTGTAGTGGAATAAAAATTATTATTACTAGTACCACTTTATTATTTGAGTTACATTTAAATATTAAGATGTTAATATTTTTTTTAAGTATAATTTTAATTGCTAGCTTTAAGTTTAGTAATGCTAAAATCTGTTTTTGTCAGAAAGGAATTTTTATCAACATTAGAGAAAAAAAAAGCTGATTAAAAAAATATTAAATATTAGCAAGTTTAACCCTGTGTAGTTTTGCACAATGATTGCATGATTGACTCAAAAATTGATAGTTACTTATTGATGCTCCGCCATTTTTAGATGTCATATGATTTTCTAAGCCATAAGACACATTGATTTTATATATATAAATTTCTTGGTTTTTTTTCCTCAATTATTCAGCATATTTCTACTATGTTGTATTTGGTTTTTCTGTTTTTTTAAAACCAGCTTGAATATTTGAGGGTTTTTTTTTTATATAAAACTCTAATCTATCCGTTCATTTTTATAATCTAATATAATTTTAATTGCTTCTTGCTGCTTGATGATAAACATTTTTTTAAAAAATATTTTAAAATCCATACTTAATGAATGAATGTATAGTTTTATAAGCTTTTGTTCTCAAAGTTTTCTACAAATCATAACATTTCTTTTTGATATATGAGTTAGATATAAAACTAATATATTAATCAAAAAATTTATTGATCATATTAAAAAGTCTAATGATTTCATTGAAATTGAAACTCATACATGGATATTTTTTATTAAAAATGATCATAGTCTTAGCATCAGTATCAGTATTTTATTAAATTTCATGTCATATATGTTTCTTATTCATAAAATATGTTTATACAAATAATGTTATATTGGTGTAACAATTTGTTTTTTAGACTGATAAGCTTTGCTTTTACAAATTTTTTTTACATCTTGTAAATGTCCTTACTCAAGCTATTCTTAATCTTATCCTCTTTTGATATTCTTTTGGTCATTTTATTTTTAAGATGAAAAATTTTCTATCATGTTTAGTTCATTTTCATCAATTTTGATATTTCTGAAGCATCATTATTTTTATTTTGATCATATAATCCATATCTTTTTATTAACCTGAACAACGTAATGTTAATTTTAGTATCTCTTTAATGATTACTGTTTTGTTTGCATATCTTTAAGTGATTTATTTTCAGTCCATGTACTGACTTTTGTTTCTGCCCTTTTTTTTTATTTATTATTCTTCTTGCCAAATATTTGATGAATAAGTATAGTGAAATTGGATTTTCTTGCCTTGTACCTTTTCCAATTTCAAATCTACTTACAGTTTTTTTACAAATTATCATGGTTGTTTTTTAATTATTGTAGATATAAATTTTAGAAGATTATGAATTCCATATAATTCAAATTCTCATTTGGTTTGTATTGTCAAAGACTTCTGAAAGTCAAATACAAATTTTTCATTTTCTTTGGATTTTTCTGCAATGAGATAAAGTTAATATTTGGTAATCTTAAAATAATGGGCATGTTAATAGCTCTAAACATGCTTTTGCGATAAATGCCACAAAAGAAGATATTTAATATCTCTATCTAGAATTATCTCTATGCCCTAATTGGTTTCAAGCTAATGGCTCTTGTCAATGAGGCGTTAGGACATTTAGACACTAGATCTAATAGCTCGAAACCGGTTTGGGGATAGGGATAATTCTAGATAGAGATTTTAAATGCTTTCTCTTACGGCATTTATCAGAAAAGCTTATTTAAAGCTATTAGCACACTCATTATATTCCATTTGTAATACAAGCTTATTAAAGTGATTCATGTGATGTATAACTTGATAATTTTATTGTTAATCTTTTATTTAAAATGTTTATGAGACTTTATCTAAAAAGTAATTTGTTTAATTTTAGGTAATGTACCTTTTTTTCATGTATTATTACACAATCCGCAAATATCTTGAAGTAAATTTATCTCCACTATGTCTGATCAACTTTTCTTTATAAAGTATCATCTTCACTATTTAAAGGTAATAGTGCAATTTCAGGAAGCAATACTTAATTAATTTAGAACATCACACTAGCATTTTACCATGAATGTCTTTTATTATTCCCTATTTGCCTAGCATTTTATGTTAAGATTTTTTAAATTCCAGAAAAGAATGCAAAATTCATCATAATATTTTTTTTTATGCGATTAACTTCAACTTTTAACATTTTTTATTTTATCATTTGCGACTTCTTTTTTTAATGTTATTTTATTTTGCAATTTTTGAATTTTTTCTCCTGCTTTTTACTGGTTGATTTTGTTTTTCTATGTTTCAGTGTTTATTGTGTGATCTAATCTTTTAAACTTTTTTTTTTTTGTATGGTATATGGTATAATTTCAATAATAATTTCCTTCAAAATTCTACTGAGATCATTTTTTTTTGGTCTATATTTTTCTTTTTTCCTTAAATATTGTTTTCCTCCCCAACTCTATTTCTGCATCTGCTATCTTCAGTAGATCTTTTTATTTACGAAAATAAGCTTTTTTATAATTTTTTAAAAATTAATATTGATATTTAATAGACAGGGTATGAGCACAGACTTTCACATGACCCACCACCCCACCCTCCATGCTATCTCATAACACTGATACACCTGAACCCACATATATCGAAAAGATAAATAATCACCAATATACGTATTTCATGTTAAACCAGCAATCATCAGTCTATTACATATATAGACACAGGTATATATAAGCCTGTGTATTTCAGCTAATATTGATATTTGTATTGCTTAAATATGATCTGAATCTGTTGATCACCCTAAAATTAAAATCACTGATGAATTGATGCTGATTATCTTTTTTATTAATATTATGTTTATCATGTTCTCATTTTTTTCTTTATTCAATCTTTATATTCTGTGTTCTTACTGAAATTGTATATTGCTAATTGTCTAAAATAAATTCTAGTAGTTATTTAATGTTTTTTTTTTTCTAAAGCCATATTTGCCATAACTTTTCATTCTTCATTATCATATCTAATCATAACATTCCAATTTTTTCCCCATCGATATTATACTCTTTAATGATTTGTATTACCAAGAGATAATTTCACATGACAATAAATATTGATCTAATCAACTAAGCAGACCAAAGTAATTTTTCTTTTCAGCATAACTCAAACTTAATGTCTATTCATAGCAAGATTTTTATGAAAGGACTAGTAGTAGTAGTAGTTAACGCACAGTCTATGGTGCATATGGCCATAGTCATATATATAACACTGGGATTTTTTCAGCCACAGAATTTTTATTTGGTCAAAGATATTCTTAACTGAACAATAATCTTTGTCATTTCTATGAATCTTAATGCATGATTATAAAACAAATACAATTGTAATATGATATGCCATTAAAACCTTATATCAAAAAGCACTTAGCTAATGATAGATTTTTAGTTTTTCAGTGAGAGCTTGCCTTGATGGTTTTATTTTAGTATTAATCTTAATTGTATGTGTGATCTGTTATTATCTAGCCTATATAGAATAACATCTGATACAAGAATACACATAACTTGGTAAGCACACTAAAGTTGACTTTTTGTTTAGAGAATCTCTGAAATTATCTACAAAATAGCAATAAACAAAGGATTGCTTAGTTTGTCATGATATATGTGAATATGTCGATTATAATGTTACATATTTTTAAAACCATTTTTTGAAAATACAAATGATATGATATCTATTCTGCCATTATCAATACAAGACCTGCTTTATATAATTTCTTTGACATTAGGATTTTCAAGTAAAATAAGAAATTTTCATGAAAGTTATCAATTATTATTCTTTTTATGAATAGTAATACTTTGAAAAGTTGTACTTTTCCTAAAGGCCAGTTAATAAATGTTCAAACTATGATTGTTTTGATTGCCTAGACATATATATTTAAACTGATGCTAGAAATGAACAGACACCAAGTTATGAATATTCCAAAATTTTCACTTCTTATTTACCATCCAGAATTGGAATTGTTAAGATTTTTTATGAATGTTTTCCAAGATCTTAGAGTTGCTGCAACATATACATTGCTATCAATAATCTTTAGAAGATAATGGGAAAAAAATAAAATTTCAAAGATTAGTTGCAAATTGGTAATCATTCATTTATAATTCAAAAGATGAAGCTAATTATGAAGGAATTTATAGAACTAATTTAGTCTAATCAATCTTATCAGATTTATCTTATTGAAGACACACTACAAAAATGTTCACTACGATATAAAAATCTATAGTTTTTTTTTTCTATTATATATTTTAAAGATATAATTTGTAGTAGCATTAATCAGGAATTAATTGTAAATTGTAGTTGAAATTGTAGCAAACTTTTGGAAATCAATTTATCAATTTTTAAATGGTGTTTATATCATCATTATATATATGTATATGTGTGTGTATATATATATTTATTTATGTATAAACATCAAAAGCATAAAGCTAAACTAGATAATAAATAATCAAAATTACACCCAAATTCACAATTCAACCAGACTTGCCAAGAAAATAAACTCTAACCATTGGGTTAGTCTGGTTCAATTGTGAATTTGGAGTAATTTTAATTATTTATATATATATATACATTAAGTTACTAACAATATTATCAAACAAAGCACCACATGTCTCTCAACTCATTTTCAATAACTGAAGATTTCAAGCTTGCTTTTGGAAATTACAAACATAATATTAGATAATTATAATATTGATAACAAATATTTTTGATGATAAAGTATATTATATATATTAACTGAAAACATGCTGCTTATAATTGTATTTATATAAAACTGACAGCAATTTAAATTTATTATATATATTATAATGGTCAAATTGACTATAAATTATAATTAAGAATATAATGAATTAATTTTATATTTATGTGTGTTTTTTACATTAGATTACTAATAATTAATTTTTCAGAAAACATAAAAAAAACATTTATGGTTGAAAATAAGTGAGCTATCTATTCTGGCTTTATGCTGACGTAGCAGATTATATATATTAGCATTTATGATGCTGCGTGTGTGTGACAATGCAATTTTCATATTTGTTGTTGGTTGTTACAATAATTCTAATGATTACAGTTTTGAGAACACTGTGAATCCATGACCATCCTGAACACTGATCAGAATGAATAAAGCTGAGCATGGAATAAAAGATAAGAAAACACTAAGAGTTCGTGCAATAATGAGATATAATTAAATGTAATAATACTAACAATGCTAAACAATATGAGTTGATTATTTACAATGATAGAAAGAAATGAAAATTATTATTAGAATCTCTATACATTCCAAATATGTATTTTATTTTACATATCACTTTTAATTGGGGATGCTTAGTTTTAATTTTATTATAATGAAGTAATAAAAATAAATAAATAATAAATATTTTCAATAGACATGTCAATTATTATAATACTCTTGACACAAATATTTGAAATATCATTACTATAACATTGTATAAAGAAATTCCTATACATAAATAACATCACTTTTATATAAAATAAGTGAAGTCATATATTGTCTATTTCACACTTATTATTAAATATGAACTTCTGATTACTTAAACAAAAAATTTCTTAGATTAGAAACATTTAAAATATCAGAATTTTGTCTCAGCAAGTATTTCTAAACAAAACACTTATTTATAAATGTTTTGTTCTTGGTTTTGCAGTCACTCAGATATATTTTTATTATGATATCTCCATCTCATGATCACTATTTCTTACGTTAGCACATTACTGTTATTAAAACAGGCAAATCTCTCCATACAGTAATGCCACTCAGTGCCAGCCACAGTAATCAATGGATGACAGAAAGCTTGTGCATAAAATCCCCATCTAGTGCCTACTCATCCAATATCAATGGAGATAGGCAAAGAATAAATAAGATAGATGAAGAGATAGAGGATGTAGAAGTAAAATTAAAAGCATTAGACATGAAGTGTGAGCAGATCAAGAAATTAATGAATAGAAACGATAAGGAAGAAGTAGATAAGTTCAGAAGGTGGAAGAGAATGTGTAGGGCTACGAGACAGTCTTGATAGAGAATTTGCTAATTAGAAGATGTGGAGATGCAATTACAAAGGGAAAATAGAACTAGGTATGTAAGACTATGTTTACCTGGAGCTAGAATTAGGGATGTTACGGATAAAGTAAAGAAACAGGGGAGTAGAAATGTTTATGTTATGATAGAGACAAATAATTTATCAGAGCTATTGGAGAAAGTAATGGATGAGTACAAAAATTAATTAGTAGTTTGAATAAAATTAAAGGAAGAGTAGGAGTAGTTGGATTACTACCAAGATTTGACAGTAGATATATGTTAGATAGAGCGTGGTCTATAAATGAGAGATTGAAAAATTATGCGAGAGAAATATTATGTTTGTGGATGTGTGGGATTTTTTTATTAGTAGGAGAGACTTATATAATATTGTACTTAGCAAAACAAGGAAGGGAAGTATTAGGGAGTTTGATTTATAAAGGATATTATAGATTGGGAAACTTATAAAGGGGATAGGGTTTTAAATTACCGTATTATCAAAAAAAAGGTTAAAAATGGATGGGATGTAGTAAACAAAGGGTAGCTGATTCAAATATAAATGTAGATGTGGAGATTGAATGGCTCTGTAAAACTAATGACAAACAAGCTAATTATAAATGTAATAGATAAGAAAGAGTCAAAAGCATTTATAAAAGGGTAGTAAGAAAGGAAGAAATTGTTAAAATTGGATATTTGAATATGCAAGGTGGTAGGAGACCAGAAAAGTAGTTGAAATTAAACAAAACAGTTAAAAATAAAGGGCTTGAGGTATTAACAGTAGTGGAAACACATCTAAGAGAAGAACTTAAACTGGAAGATTTGGTATGGCAGGGTTTAAATAGAAAAGAAAAAAGGGTGGTGTTATAAGAGTTATATCAAAAAAATATTTAAATGCTGTAAAGTGTCGAGAACGTTTGTGGTTTGAAATAAGATTAGGGAGACAAGAATGGATGGTGGCTGGAGATGGTCAAACGGTCATGGAGTGGAACAGTAGCATATATGAATGCCTAGCTAAGGATATACAGTTTCAAAAAAAGGGGGAAGAAAATAATGGTTATAGAGGATATGAATGGCCATATTGAAGAAATTGATGAAGTGGATAACAAGAATGGTCAGCTTTTGAAAATTTTTTGTCAGAGAGTGAATTTGAGCATTGGAAATTTATCAAATATTTATGAGGAGTAATACACATGGTCTAGAAATAATATATTTAACATGAGATTATGTATTAATAGTGAAAGATGAAATGAATAAAGTACAGAAATTAAAGTGTTTGATAATGAAGAGAGAGTGTGTGTAATAGTGATCATAATTTCATTATAATACAAATGGTTAATAATGTGATGGAAAATAGTAATAAAAGTGGAAAGGATAGTGAAAGATATGGATGGAGAATGGGTGATAAGAATAAGTCAGAAGAATATAAAATAAAAGTAGAAGAAATCATGGAAGAATTTATTGGGGATGAATATAAGGACTGGTAAGGCGAAATAGAATAAGTGTCAAATAGGGTTTAGGTGAGAACATTCACAAGAATAAAAGTAATAGAAAAGTGAGAATTAGTAAAAATGTAAAAGATAGGAAAAAAGCATGCAGAGAATATAAATGTGTTATCAAAACCAAAGAAAGTGAAAAAGATGTTAATATTGAATGGGAAAGCTATTTTTAAAAAAAGAAGTTGACTAAAATAGATAATTATATAGAAAGAATGAAATTAAATAGTAAATTATTGGAGGATATTAATGGGAGTAAAAATTTTTGGAAATATCTTAAAAGAAGGAATGTAGCAGAAAAAAAAGTATTACTAAATAGTGAGGAAAAGTGTGTAGCTCTAAAGAAGAATTAGAGACAATCTTAAATAAGTATGCAATGGATATAGAAAAGGATGTTAGCTGTGAAGGACAGATATGGCGATGAATTTGGAAAATAGGGCCAAATCTATTGTCTTGTTTTAATAAGATAGCACAGAGGACAGTTTCCAGATAGGTGGAATAATACAAGAGTAACGCTATTTAAAGGAAAGGATAAGGACCATAGAAAGATAAACAATTATAGACCGATAGCGGTAACACCTGTATTATATAAAGTTTTTGCATGTATGGTGGCTTGAAGGGTGGCAAAATGGATGGAAGAAAATAATATAGTGGGAGAAATGCAAGGAAGTTTTAGAATGGATAGGCGTATAGGAGATAGTTTATTTGTAGTCACCCAAGTTATAGATATGAATAGGAATATAGATAGACAGTTATAGATAGTCTTTATGGATATAGTAAAGGAATATGATAGAGTAAGTAAGAGTAAGTAAAAATAGATTATGGGTAAATTTAGAAATTTGAGAATGAATGGAGCTTTAGTGGAACTTATTAAGAGATTGTATGAAAATCATTACTATATGTAACAATTAGGAAATATAGAATCAGTATTAAAAATGGGGTGGGAGTAAGGCAATGATGCCCTATGTTATCTATTTTGTTTTTGTTGTATTTGAGAGAAATGGAGAGAGCAATAGAAAGACAAGGAAGAGGAGTAGAGATAGAATTAATAGATGGTAAGGGAATGTATACATTATCAGGTTTTTTATTTGCTAATGATATTTTTTTGTGCACTAAATGTAGGGAAGATAGGAAAATGCCTAAGACGTACACAAGGGTGGGTAAAGAGATGAGGATTAAATTTGGTGAAAAAAAATAAAAATTCATGATGATAAATACTGGGGGAAGAAAAGAGAAAGAATTTTTATTGGGGAATATAAAGTTAAATGTGTGTGGTGAATAGATATAACTATTTGGAAATCGTCTTACATAATCAGAGAAATTGCTTGGATGGATGGGAGAAAAAAATGATAAATGAAGCAAAGAAAAGAAAGAGACTGATAAAGAAATTAACAATATGATGTAGAATAATTGCATGGAAGGGAGTGGCAGTAGCAGAGTTAACTTATGGTAGCAATGCATTATGTGTTAGTAAAAGGATGTTAGATTACTTAAAAAAAGTGCAAAGAGAAGTAGAAATACATGCATTAGATGCACATCTGTGGATGGCAAAGGAGGCAATTCAAGGAGAAATAGGATTGTTAAGTTTTTATATGAGAGATACATAAAACAAAATGAAATATTTGGTGTATTGCAATTGTAAGAGAAGTATTTAATTGGGTTACGAATAAAGGACAGACATTAAGGTGGGTGAGAAAGGTAGGACGATATACAGAAGATTTGGATATGGCAGTATACATGTACAAAAGGTGGGATGTATATGTTAGGAGGATTGTTGAGTGTCATAATGGCAAAGAATGGGATAGAAGAATAGATGCACTAATAAAAAATAGGGAGTTGGAGAACTAGTATAGAGTGTAAAAAGAATTTAAATATATATAGAAGTAGACAGAATATGGGGTTTGAGTTAATTTATGATAATAGCAAGGAAAGTAGTTTATTGTTTAATGCTCGAGCAGGATCATTAGCAACAAAGGAATATACACATAAATGGAGCTAGGCATCTGCTAATTGAATGAAAATGCTTACAAGCAGAAAGGATACAAATAATGTTATGGGAGAATAAATATAAACAGTGATTATACAGAAAATGGCTTCTTGGTTTTTATGCTGTGTTTGGAAAAAGATAAGGAAGGGGGATCTAGAAGTAAAGGCCATAAAGTGGACAAAGATGATGTTGTGGAAATGGGATAGAGCAGGATAGAAAACATGGGAAAAAAAATTGGAGTGGGGATGGAAAGTGAAGTGGTTAAAGGTTTCTCTTGGCATAGTGTCTGAGAGATTTTTGACTTCGATTAAAGAGAAACCAGAGCACATCATGTCACATCACATTAAATAGAGAAAATGTAAAATTGTGAAATATGCTAGTCTGACCCTTACAATATTAATCTGGTTTTTATAATTGTATTGCTCAGTTTTATATATTTTTATGATAAATTGAAAAAAATAAAGAATAATTAAAACAAACATTTTAAACGTATTTGAAAAAAATGAGAAATTTATTATAAAAAATTATTTATGCAATTTTTTATTTTTATTTTAGTTATTATGATGATCCAATTGCTACTTTAGACTTTTCATCTTTGTATCCTTCAATTATGATGGCACATAATTTATGCTACTCAACTCTGTTACCAGTTCGATTAATTGATCAGTAAGTGTAAATTTTTTTATTGTATGCTTTTACTGCTTATATATTGTATTGGTTATTAGAAATATCAGAATTTTATAAATTAAAAATAAAAATAATTTCAAAAGGTTTCTAAAAAAAGTGCTGTAATGGTAATTTATTCAAATCATTGTATTTATTTTATTATTTTCAAAATATTAATAAAGATTAAACTATTTAAATAGCTATAATCTTTAAAAATTATAAAATTAAGCTTAATATTGCACATCATAACATATTTTCTGGTAGTTATCACAAAAATGAGTACCAGTAAATTAGATAAGCATTTTGTTTTGGTAATGTTTTTTGATTGATGGATTAAAATTGTAAAAGAGATACAATCTTGCACTGAATTGAATCCTTTTAGATAATTTTTGACATACTACCTATGGTATTCCTTTATATAGTAATGGTAATGTATTGAACAGATGGAAGTAATATTTGAGTCACTTATTTTTTTTTTTATTAACAATCTAATCTATTGGTTTCTAATCATATATTTATCCTATCAACTCATTTAGATATGTCATATACACCTGGGTCTCTTTTTACGCGGATTTATTTAACACGATTTTGAAGTTACACGATTCAGGTTTCACCGGAAGTCGAACTCCGATAATGCGCTATTACTTTAAATAATAAATTTCGCGCACTTATGTTATATTGAAAGTAATAGCACATTATTGGAATTCGACTTTCATCTTAGTAATTTCAATATTTTCAGTGCTTTATAATAGTAAGATTTTATGCAATAATGAAATTAAAATCATGATTTCCACATTTTATGTATACACACATTAAATTTTACAAGATTATAATGTAAATTTGTTTAAACATTGTGCGTGTTAATTTTGCATTTTAAATCACATTCTGTTTTTGCTTTTTAAAAAAGAATGTAATCAATTATTAATCATTTACTGTCCGCAAGTTTATTTTTAAAAGATGAGTAATAGCAATGAAACGAAATTTGATTTTTAAATGGAATTGAAAATTAAAGACAAAAATAAGAATTTAATTTTTAATTGTTTTAATTAAATTTTTCCCAGCAGTGGTGAATAAATGTCTTTTTATTATCATAAGTCCAAGTTCATAAACAATTAATAAAATCATCGTCTCAAAGATTAATTACGTTGTCAACAGAAAATCATAATAATTAAAACGTGTATAAAAAATGTAAATTACTGTACTGTAAATTATGCATAAAAATATATTATTTTGAATAAAATTAAATATTATAGTTAAAAAAAGTTTGTCTTGTATCAATTTTTTTCAAATTTGAAATTTTTTATTAGTCATATTTTATTTCCTTATTTTTTTTTTTGCGCGAATTTTAAAGTAATTTTACGTTAGTGCTTTGCTTTTATGCGAATTTTGAAAAATCACAGAGCGCATCCCCCCTTTTTCAATGTAAGTTACGTCTATTTTTGTGCGATTTCGTTTGCGCGTGTTTTCTGAGGAACCTATCTATCGCATAAAACGAGACCCAGGTGTATATCTAGTTTAATAAAGTTAATAGCTTTTAATAATCATAAAAATGAAAAGGCTGTTGATCATGTTAAGATTTCTCTAAGTTTTAAAATGTGATTAATTTTTAGTTTTAGGAATATTGAAATTTTTTTATTGTTCTAATTTGTAAAAATAAAGAATACATAAAAGATAAAGAATAAAAAGTTGAAAATTAGTTTTGTAATGATTATATAAATCATTCAATCCCAAATATATGCACATAAATCATATTTTAGTTCTTTAATCTGTTTATTTGACTTCTTGATATGTTCTCTTTTAATTATTTAACAGTAAACTTTTATCTCTGGAGCTCATCATATAGTCCCAATGAAACAATTGCTATTATACTACTTTAGAGTGACATTGAGATAATCTTTACAACTTAAACATGATCTGCCTCTCCAATAAAATTCATATTCAAGTTTACCATAAAAAAAATACTTTTTTTAGGAATTGTTACCATTCGTTGTTTTTAATCTGCTCACTTCAATGAAGATGCACCTTTACAAAAATAGATTTTATAATATAATATTCTGAATACTAACTGAAGGATGTATTGATTGGTTTTATTATGATTTTGCTATTGTTTTTTGTTTTTTTTTGATAATCCGACAGGCATCCTCTGATATTTTTATATTAGGTCAAAAAGTGATCAAGATTTCATTTCCATATAATAAATTATACAAACTATATTCAATTAACATAGTTGCAATAGTTTATAACTGGAGTCTGTATTGCATCTAATATTCAAATCTACTTAAAAGCTACCAAGATGATTTAAATGATTCACATTTTCTAAATGATAATCATCTAAGTTAAAAGTCATAGAATTATGAAATTTTAAAACTAATTATTGAATCAAAGTTGTAATAAGTTGAATTTAAAACATTATGAACATTCTATAGATCATCTTTTGAATTAACAAGAATAGTACATTCATTATCATACTGTAAATATAAAAACTGATTAAATTAAAAACTTCATCATCAAATTTATATTGCATTTAATGCCTGTTTTATGTAACTATCTATAAATTGTTCCAAAGATTGCCATCTTAAAAAATAGAAAACAAGATTTAAGCTGTTACACATCCTTGCATAACACCAATTTTTATTTTAAATACTTCAGATTTTTAACTAGAAGTACTAACACCACTCATTCAATTATAAAGCTAATGAATATATTTGGTGATAACTAATTTTAATCATTGTCCTTGTTGTGTTTGATTAACTGAATTAAATGCCTTGACCAAATCAATAAAAGCTAAATGTAAATCACTTATTTGCTTCAGATATTTTTCTAGAATTTGCTTGACAACAAAATTTATATTGGTAATGCTTCTTGCTTCTCTAAAATAATACGAGTATAATAACCATTAGTTTGTGTCTGGAAATAATCTATTCAGTGTAGTTCTTGAAAATACTTTACTATAGTGAATAACAATTATATTCTACAATAATTTCTGCCGTTTTTTCTATATACACCTGGATCTCGTTTTATGCGGATTTATTTAATGCGATTTTGAAATTATGCAATTCATGTTTCTTCTTAATATCTTTGTATGTGTTTTTCTTTTATGCGATAAAAATTATTAGATCAGAAGTCGAGCTCCGATAGTGCGCTATTACTTTAAATATTATAAATTTCGTGCACTTCCATTTAATAATTTTAATATTTTCAGCACTTTATAATAGTACTGTAATAGATTTTATGCAATAAAGAAGTTCATAATTCACTTAAAATCAGGATTTCCCCATTTTATATACACACATTAAATTTTACAAGACTATAATGTAAATCTGTTCAAACGTTATAGATGAAAAATACTATGTATGTTGTTGTTTTTGCATTTTAAATCACGTTCTATTTTTGCTTTTTATAAAAAGAGTACACGTAATCAATTAATCATTTAGTATCCGCAAGTTTATTTTTAAAAGGTGAGTAACAGTGGTGGGCACAATTAAATTTGACAATTAAAATCTGATTTTTAATTATAATTAACAATTTAAAAATTACGTAACGTGATCTGAAATTAATGTGATGTGAAACAATGAAATTTGATTTTTAAACGGAATTGAAAATTAAAGACAAAAATAAGAATTTAATTTTTAATTGTTAGTTTTAATTAAATATTTCCCAACAGTGGTGAGTCGGTGTCTTTTTATTATCGTAAGTCTAAGTTCTTATTTTTATTTTAAACTTTTAGTTTACTCTAACAGAGAGAAAAAAAACACCCAAGAAAATGAATTTCTTTGGAAACAAAAATTTCAATTTTAGATCGCTTAGTGAAATGGGAAGGATTAATAGCGATTAAAAAACGTTTTAGTTGTATTTCCTCTTGACTTCGTTTAAGGAGAAGCTACAGTACCTCACATCATGACGAATCTGATGTCTCAAATAGCGATAATGATTAAAATACCATACATGTATGAAAAAAATGTAAATTACGCATAAAAATATATTGTTTTGAATAAAATTAAATACTGTAGTTAATAAAAAAAGTAAAAAAAGTTTGTCTAGTATCAATTTTTTTCAAATTTGAAATTTTTTATTAGTCATATTTTATTTTCTTATTTTTTTTAATGCGAATTCTAAAGTAATTTTACGTTGTTGCTTTGCTTTTATGCGATTTTTGGAAAATTACAGTACGTATCCCCCATTTTTCAAGGTAAGTTAAGTCTATTTTTGTGCGCGTTTTCTGAAGAACCTATCTACCGCATAAAACGAGACCCAGGTATAAATTGAAATAATAAAGGCATATTTATGATTGTATAACACAATTTCAAGAATCTGTGTATTTGAATAGTTCTGAAGCTAATATATCTCTATCATATTATAAAATTACTTAAAATATCTCATCACTATTTGCAGTTTTTCAATTTTAAGATTATAAAGAGCTATTTTAACTTCATTAAGCTTTATGTTTTTATCCAAATTTAAATGAGTAGGTAGAATGGATACATCATTAAATGTAGTCATCTCAAATTTTGCATTATTATTCAAAACATGATCAAAATACTTATCTTTCTATTTGAAATATCATCGCTATGAAATGAAAAGAGTATTATCTATGGCTTTATAAGGTGAAGAAATTCATGTTACTTTCAATGCATTAAAAACATGTAAAGTGGTCACAATCAGCAAATGAGCATTACAGTTTTAATTAATTCATCAATCATTTTAAAACCTTTTTGTTAGTTATTGAATTTTTTATTTTAAATCTCTATATTGCATATGAAGTTGCACATCAAATTTATTAAAATGCGAATAGAATGTGCCATATGTTTTCTTTTAATCAAGTCATTAATAAGAAATTTGTTTTTAAAAAAGCAGTCAGAATTTTTTTTTAGTAATCCCAAGATCATATGTGTTTTTATAACTCACTTTTTACCTCAATAACATGATAATCTCGGAAAATCCAATTATACAGTTTTAGTGTTTAATAATGATTAAAATTTGTCACAAATTGTAGTTGCTTCTAAAAAAAAAAAGTAATAACTTTTTACCATTATATTTAGAATAGGACATTTTTAATTCATATTAATTTATGATTTATTCAACAGTCTGAATGTTAAGTATTTGGTAAAGTTTTTTTTTTGCATTCTGATTTCTAATATAATTATTAAATGCACTCTTTTGAGCCCGGATGCATTCATCTTTTAATATAGTAATAATGATAGTCAGTTCATGTGTTGAAATTACCATCCTGTGCATTAGTCATTAAGAAGAAAATTTTGATCTTTTAATGGTTATTAAAACAGGCAAAATTCTCCATACAGTAGTGCCACTCAGTGCAAGCCAGAGTAATCAATGGATGCCAGAAGGCTTGTTCATAAAATCCTATCTAGTGCCTACTCATCCAATATCCCCAGACTAATTTCCAGCTTGTGGCTTTCATCAGTGAGGAGCCTTAGATCTGAGAGCACTGCACCTAGATCTTAGGATCTAATGCAACCTTCCAGCAACCACCTTTTATCTCTACTTAACAACAAAATTATGAGAATAAAATTAAAAACACAATAATATTTTCAATCCAACACTCATTAGCTTATATAGTCACATAGGTCTGAACTCAGTTCAGTACCCATACCTTTTGGTGTCTTTGGTTCTTTAATAACCATAGCTATCATTATTTTATTAGGCAGGATTGGTATTAAACCACTGAATATCACATGATCACCATTTCTTATGCTTGCTCATAACTGTTATTAAAACAGGTAAAACTCCATACTGTAGTGCTACTCAGTACAAATCAGAGTAATCAATGGATGTCAGAAGGCTTTGCATAAAATGCCTATCTAGTGCCTACTCATCCAAAGCTCCTCACTGACAAAAGTCACAAACTAGAAACTAATCTTGGGGATATTGGATGAGTAGGCACTAGATAGGGATTTTATGTATAAGCCTTCTGACATCCATTGATTACTCTGGCTTGCACTCAGTGGCGCTACTGTATGGAAAGTTTTTCCTGTTTTAATAACAGTTATGAGCAAGCATAAGAATAGGTGATCATTTGATGTTGTTCTTTTAATGGTATTAACAGCAAATTATTTATATTTAAAAAGGTGATTAATTTTATTTTTTTTGTCCTACTGTTTAAGTGAAAAAGAAGATATTCCTTTATTGTAAAACAAAAAATTAATTTGTCTTTTTTTTAAAAAAAAAATATTCAAACTTGAATATTAACTTAATTTTAGATATTATTAGAAATGTGATGTTTCAAGCAATATATACTTTTTTTTTATTATTTAAAAATAATGTAGGCTTTGTAATAATATTTTCAATATAATAGCACTTTGTATGTAAATATAATCATCCCAAAAAGATTGTTTTAATTTATTAAACAGTGATGGTTTATAACTTTTTTCAGCTTTTGCATAAATTAAATTATTTAAAAATTTGTGTAATGGGCTTTTTAAAATTGGGAAGTTTTTGCATATTGTAAATCTAGAAATTAAAAATATTAAGTCTATGTCTTTGCTTTTATTTTGATAAAATTAAAAATTCAGACATCACATGCATATTGCTTTATGTAGCTATCTGTTTTCTATTTTAAAGACCACTGTCCTAAAATAGAAAATAAAATACAGATGACTACATTTTCTAGTTCATACCAGATTTCATTTTAAAAGCCCATAATTTTCTTTTAGTGATAAGGAATTTTTTATTCATGCTATTATACAAAAAATTATGTACAAATTATCAGATAATTTCAAACATTGCCACAAATCTTTTTGCTTTGATCAAATCATAAAAACAATATGTATATCATTTTCTTGCACATGAACTCTTTGTATTTGTCTGGCAACAAAAATGTTTTTGGTGCTTTTGATATTCTAAAATCAGATTCTAATAAGTACTCAGCCATGATTTGAAGCAAACTATTTAATAAAACTTTCAAGAGCTTTTGCCTTAGTGGATAATTGATATTCCAAGATAATTATTGTAATCTCTTTTATCTTTCTATTATTTTTATAAATTGGAACAATAAAAGCATTTTTATGATAAAGTAGATCTATATATTCAAATTTTCCAATAGTTGCACAATTCATGGCAGCCTTTCAATTTTTAAAACTATAAGAAGTTTTTTTAACTTTAATACTGGATATCTCTATTCACATCTAATAAATTAGTGGATATACATTAAAATATTCTTCTTAATATCTGCATACATTTCATTCAATATGCTGAATATCTCTGTTCAAATCTAATAAATTAATGAATACATCATTAATAAATTTTTCTGAATTTCTGCATTCAATAGATAACTAAAATACTCCATTTAGTAGAAATATATCATTTTTCAGTTCCATTTGTTACTTTTAATTATCAAGGGAAAAAGATCCAAAGTAATCATTCGTAAATACTTTCTATCAATCATTGAAATTCTGTGTTTATGAAGCTGAATTTTTATTTTCTTTATTTTTATTAGAGCATAGAATACCATTTATTTCATTTTAATTAAGTCAGAATTTTTTTTTTAATGAAGCCAAAAACATATTTATTTGTATTCATAATACTGTTTTTAAAGTACATTCATTCCTCAAAAATGTGAGAATTTGATAAATCTAAATGGTAATGGTAAAGTTTTAATACATGTTGGAATTTATTTAAAGTAGTAGTTTGTTGTTAAATTTTATATCGGTATATTTGGGGTAAAGTCTCTTTTTTTAATGCAATTGAACTTCCTGCTAAAGTTTTCAGAATTTACAGTTGTGTGAATTGGAGAAAAAAAAAAAATCTCACATATCATGATTTTCAAGCAACTAACTTATGCCACTATTTATTTACAAATTAACATTGGAGCACATTTATCCATGATCTATTCAATAATCTGCTTCTATACCCAAACATTGATTTTTGTATTTTCTAACTTAGTATTATGACATATAAATTATAAGATGCTATTTATGAATGTACCTAAGTTTTTTAATATTTACTTTTATGTATGAAGAAAGTATATGTGATAGTCAATCCATGTGATATATAGAATTTTCATAACAGCAGACCATTAAAGTTTATGGAGCCAGTATCATTGTTTTCAATAATTTTGGGCCTTAATTTAACATTTTTATCAATATTTGCATTAGAAGAAAATTTTTTGTATTTTATTGGCAGTGAATCATACTAACTAATAAAGGATTGAAGCTTTCTTTCTCAGCATTTTATATTTCATAATATTGGAGCATAAGCATTGATAAGAAAGTCTCTGGTACTATTCTACAAAATATTTTTAAATAATAGGAAATTTAGCAACATGTAGTGTGTGCTCTTTTAAAAACATATAGTTGTCTATTCTATTCAGCTAAAAATTTCTTCCACTGGAAGATGAGTATTAAGAGCAATCTTAACAGTTTTATATGGTCAACTTTTTTTTTTTTGCTACTTGTACTATCTCTTTATTATTCTCACAGCTTTCATATAGTCATTACTGACACACTTTTCTAGCCTGGCATTCAGATACAATCTATATTTATATTAGTTTTTCCTAGATCTTTCCACATATGTAGAAGTAAAAAAAAATTTAATTGGGATGTCCAAATATAGTATCATTTGCTGAGTGAAACTCTTGATTTCAAATCCAGTTTTTTTTTTATAGAATTGACTTATATAAAATTATGATTAAAGATTTATAGTCTAAACCAGTTAGTTCCTGTCTATGTTTTTCAACCCCAAAGGCATTGTTACTTTACATATTCTTATATATTTGAATAAAAAAAAGATTGGAATCATAACTACCATGTGTATAAAGTGGTTTCACAAACATGCAATCTCGTTGTTATAGTTACTGCAGACAATTGATTATATGAGAGGCTTGTGATAAATGGCATCTATATCATTTAGTGACTAAAGACAATAAGCTAACAAAAAAAAAAAAAAAATGGAAGAAGACTTAGAAAAAAAGCAGAAACATTTGTCTATATTGGAAATTTAACCAGTCTTTATGAATTAATATTATATCCTATAGATCAGTTGTAGAAATTTTTGGTTGATAACTGTAAATACTCCAGATATGATCATCAATCACTAAGTTCAAGATTCAACAAAATAATGTGAACACTTGTCATATTAGCATTGTAGAATATTTGACATCATGTAGTATAAAAATAGAAGTGTATTTTTTATGTAATTATAATTTTTATGGTTTTTCATACTGCACTTAAGAAAATATTATCATATGATAGAAAATTAACATCTGTTTTATAACTTGTGAGATGAAAAAACAAATATCTTGGGTTAAATGTCAGATTGTTGATAATTAGATAAGGCATTAATATATTAAATTATTAAATCTTTATTTTTTCATGATTGCTATTTTAAAAATAATGAATATATCCACCTAAGATGTGAAAACTAATAATTATCAGAAATCGATTGATATTTTGAATGATTACATTCCCAAAACACAATCTTACAATGAAAGATATCATGGCAGACGTCGGTAATCTAACATCTAGTAAAATATTGATTTTTACAAGAACATTTCTAGCTGAGCTTATCTGAATGCTGTGATATTAAAGAAGTTGCTTGAATTGGACAATATAAGAACTGATAATTATTAAATTGTACAGTTATTGTTTATACTGTTTTTATCCCTTAAAACGCCTATCAATTAAATTACCTTTCTTTGTAAAACTTGATGGTGAAACTGTTATTATTGAAATAATTATATTATGGTATTGTTATGATTCAATCAATCTTTTGCTTACACATATTATAGTTAAGAATTGCTTAAACGTTTTCAGAGATGAAATTTATCTCATGATATGAACATTATTTCTTGACAATATTTTCTTTCAAGGAAAATGTGCTCCAGTTTAAACTGCCCACATAAATAAATTCTGGTGCGAAGAATATGAAAATAATATTACACGACTCATTTCATTCTGAGATTCCTTTTTTCAATATCATAGAGATTTTTAAACAATTCTCGAATAGTTGAGAAGTTTTTATCTTTTATTGTGATTTTTCAGAGAATTTGATACTTTCTTCCATGAGAAATGGCTTAATTTTAAAGTAGATTCTTCTGATGTTATAGGCCTTGCGTCATATTAATATAAATCCCATATGCATAATCATTATTTTGACCTAAATATTCTTATCATAGTCACCTAACTATCCAAAGCTTCATGCATTATCCAAGAAATTTTTTTTACTTCAACCCTTCATTTCATGTTTTTAAAAGTTTTTGGGATTCTGTTTTAAAATTTGAGATGTTCAGTTATTCTCATCTCTTCTATGCCATAAGTTTTTAATTAAACGTTTTAATTATAATTTTTTATTTTTCAATAATGTTAGTGATATTCATTTGTTTTTTTATCAGGGACATGTGCTTTTCCTAAAAAAAATAATTCCTATATAATTATCATTTTTAGTTTAAATTAGTATAATCAGGAGAGAACTATTATGTATATATTAACACTTTGTGGTTTCTTCTTTTTTAAGTTTATTTATATTTTTATATCAAGGATGCTTTCATATTTTAATCCATATTGCTAAATTTCTTTATTGCTCTTGAACGAATTAAATATTACACATTGAAGTTAGTTGAGCATTATATTTATAAATGCCAAATTAAATGCCATCTATGTCTTATATTTAGTTGTAAGAATGAAAAGCAAGATGTCATTTATTAATTTTAAATTTTGTTAAAGAATTATTTTTAAGGCTATAATGTTTCAGTTAAAATAAAAAATATCAGCATTCATAATGTTTCATTTAAGAGATCTAAAAAAATGATTTCAACTGTTTTCTTTTAAATTATAATCTAAAATCGGAATATAATTACACACAAATAATACAATATTTTTTCCACTTTTATTGAAATTCAATAATTTTAAAATTATTATTATTTAAAATTAAAACAATGTGTTTTTTATGGATTTGGTTATTATATAAACTTTTTTATTTTTTCAGATTAACTTCAGAACAGTTTATTAAAACACCATCAGGCAATTATTTTATAAAGAAAAGTGTTAGAAAAGGTCTTCTTCCAGAAATTCTTGAAAATCTTCTTGATGCTAGAAAAAAGTGAGATTTTTTATTATAAATGCATTTTATAAATAATTTAAAATTTTATTTAACATGATGAATCATTAGTGTTCATTTAGGCAGTAGTAGTCTATTCAACAGTTGTGACATTTTTATACTTACCTTGCTTTTAAAACCATTATGATAACTCCATCAATAATAAATTAACAGTAATAACTAATAATGCTTCATATATTGAGAAAATATTGAAAATATTAGATATAATCTTAATGCATTTTTGTCATAGGCAATCTTTATAATTCAAAAGAAAAATATAATGATTGCCTTTGACAAGAATGCTCAGCATTGAAATTGTATTAAGGTTATATCTAATATTTTCAATATTTTTTCCATTTAATATTTTCTCCATTTATAAAGCAGTATTAGTATATTACATTTCCTATTAATTTTTGTATTTTTGAAAATTTATTTTACAAGTGAATGTTTTAACTTAATTTGATTTTTGCACACCTTATTTTTTACTAAAATAAATTTATGTGGAGAATAGATATGGAGTGAATAAAATATAACTTGCATATTAATAAAAGTAAAATTCCAGTAAGAAAGATAATTATTAATAGGAAATGTATTTATAAAATATATGTCAACTTAGAATATTTATTTGATTTAAAATTAAAATTAATGATTATAATGCTCTGAACATACTAAGTGTTAAGATTATTCTTTTGCATTTTTTTTCTCTAAAAAATTATGAACAATAATTACAATAAATTTGTTTTTGTTACATTATCACATACAGTTATTTAGCAGAGTGAATAAATTTAATTTACTATTTTCAAAGTAATAAGTTTTTATGTCTAAAAAAATGAGTGTTCAAATATTTCCAAAGAGAAAAATGCAAAAATTAATTATTGCTTTGAAAAAATTAATAAATATTGCCTTTGTCCTTTTTGATAAATTTTAGTCCAAGTATTAATCAAAATTCAAAATGTGCAAAATAGTGGTAAATTTTATAATCGTGTGAACTGTCTCTAGCATTAATTTTTTTTTAATGAAATAGAATTATATACAAATAATATTTGTAATCATCATCATCATTAGCAGCTATTTATTAGTATTTATTCCCATTCAACCTTCAGAAGGAAAAAAGATAAAAAATAAAAAAGTTATATGAATTTAACAATGACTATGCAAATTAATATCTTGCCCAGGTAGTTAATCTGAAGTTTCATTTTTCCAGTGAAAATAAATATTGCATGTCTTTAAAATAAGCTTTGTAATATAAATGAAGTGTGCCTTTTTCATGAAAACTATGCTCAAATTAAAGTCATAATATATTTTTTAAGAAGTCTTTTATTACTTATTCACCTTTTGTGCTCAAACTATTAAAAATATATACCTTTATAGTAGTAGATTTAGCACATCATTTGTATTAATCTGAAAAATATATTAAATTGTTCTTTTGATTATGCCACCATATTTTTAGAATCTTATTAATCATCTTTAAATGAAATATTTGCAGAATAACACATCTATATACAATCATTTTAATTGAATTGCACAGAAATTTACTTTTCTGTCTCAAAGCTATTGAGATAATTAAATTGATTCACTTTTTCAAGCTGATAAATCTTTATGTTAAAAATTATATATTGTAATTGGTACATATCCGGCTAGCCAAATATAAAAACGTGTAGGTACCAAAGAGTCATGATAAGAAGTCTTTACTTCAAATCATAACGATAATTTCTAAAGAAATCAATATTTCAGATTAATTTAGCATGAGATTGAATTGGAGAGGAAGCAAACTACTTCTTTAAATCCTAGATCTATGAGTTATCATTACAAAATTGATGCTTTACTTACCTAAAACATAAATGAAGAATAGATAACTTTCCCAATTACTTATATCTGACTCTATTAACAGTTAGTTTGGTAATAGGCTAGTTTTTGGGTCATGTTTTACGATTATAAAAACTAAGCTTATAAGTAAAAGATCATATTTAATTCCATGACCTCTCTGACTTTAATTGATTTGCTCTCAGTGTTTAACATGACTAGTGAGACTTGGTTATTCATCAAAATATAAATTGGAAGCAAAGGAAATATTTATTGAATCCAACCTATATGCTATTCATGGATATTTCAGAACTCTCAAAATTAAACAAAACCAAGTAGCAATTAGCTATGACTTATATAAGTAATCATAAAATTTAAATATTCACAAAAAATTATCATAGAATTAAATTCACAGTCTTAAACATGCATAATGACCCTTGTACTGATAAAATAAAAAAAATTCACATAAATCCCAAAGTCATTTTATATAGAATAAATGGTATATCTTTATTCTGATTAATGTTTACTTTTCTTTCGAAATAGCAATAATGATAATTAGATAACAAATGAAGTTCTATCTATTCCAGGTTTTCATTTCATTTCAACATTGTCTCTATTCGAGTGTTTATTAATAGTGTACTTGTGATATTGTTTATATCTACTTGAGGGCCACCTATTCTTTAACAGAAAAGAAAAAAGAATTTTGCAATAATGGAGAAATAATAATAATCATAGTATTTTCTCAAAGCATCATAACTCGGGTGTGCTCCACAAGACAAAGCCACTCTAGTTGTGACTCAGTTTCATTAACACTCTTCATTACATGATACATTTATACATATACCCCATCCTTTTGTCAAGATTAAAGTTCTCTTATAAATACAAATGCTATGTCACAAAATTTTATATATCCTACAATATCACTGCTAGTTCTAAATATTAGGTAAAGGTTTATCATCAGGTTACATAATCCTATCTGCTTCTGGCATGCCAGACTACAATAACTAATAAAAAAAATGTTTCCTCTTGTTTCCATCTCACATATAAAGAAATTCACACATATTATACGTATGCAAGATATCGATGTATTGATTTATCTTTTGAATGCATCTCATGACTAAGCTATGATCGTTTATTGAAAAAAAAATTAATTTCTTTTAACATCAACAACAATACATTGAGTATATAGGTGTAAATGATCCCCATGCATACAAAATGAAGAAATAATAATTTAAAATCTCCAGCATATATTGATATACATATAGAGAGAGAGCACATATTATAAAGCAAGTAAATTGAAACAATGAAAGGCCTTAATAATAAATAACACCTGGCATATTTAAAATCTGTTGCATTTTTATATCTTAACAAATTAGAAATTTAAATTCATTTGCATACGTTTGAATTAAAAAAAATTTTTTTTCATTTACCATTTATTATCTTTTTTTTTTTTTTTTGTCTTGTTTTGAAGATCTATTGTTGTCAATCATCTCGATTAATTTTCACGAATATTAAACCAAGGCGTAAGATGGCTTTTAACGACAATCGCATGATTTCAAGAATTATCTGGATTAGACTGAAATGTTTTTTTTAGTTAGTTTTGCAAAGGTGAATTAATTGATGGTGATGTGGTTGATTCAGAGGTTTCAGGTGATCTTTAAGTTGATTTTCAGAACAGGAATCGATATCATTTTAAGTCTATTTCTTTCACAGGCATGGCTGTTGACATTTCATTGCTCTTCCGATGATAGTACTTGTTGAAAAGGATTAAACAGGAGGGAGATCAAACTCCCCACATTGTGACTTTACTCCTACAATGCCATTCTGTAGTAGAACCAACTCAATTAAAGTTTTCTGAATATGCCAAAACAAAAAAAAATAAAATTCCAGCAACAATAACTGTTAACTTTCTCTTAATAATGGTGATCATCAATGCCCCTCCTTTTTTTTTTGTCTGTCACTAAGGTATTCAGTTTAGCCCTTCATGTGCTAATGACTTCAACCCCATTGTTAATATATTCATTGGTCTCCAAATATTAAAGTTTGAGAAAAGAGAAAAAAAAAATTTTCATACAAACATATGCTTTATATATGCTTAACACTCCATAAAAATAAATAAATAAATACACAAATAAAATTATACCACAAATGAGTTCAAAATTAAATGTACAACATAAACACATTTAATAATTTCATATGCCATTATTTTAAATATTGACATTATCAAACAAATATTTTAAACATGAACGAAGATTTTTATAAGAATCCATATGCGCATATATATATTTTCTTTTATATCACCACTGCCATCATCAAATTCCAAGACCATAAATAAACATATATAGAAAGAAAAAAAAAATCGAAATAAATAAATAACAACAATAAACAAAAAATATAAAAAAATCTATGTATCAAAATCAAACTGAAGACTGTAAACAGAAAAAAAAAATCTTTGCAATCTTCCTCTGGTGCAGGCTAAGAAAAGACCGCTATCCTATATCACTCATCATGACCCATAAGCAAAACATATGGAATTGACTCCAATTATCACTATAGAAAACACTCCTATCCCAGGCCATTAACAATTCAAACCTCATATGGAAAGACAGGAGGAAATTTCTTCTCTTAAGAAATATTCATACAAACATAAATATACATACATCTCTTCCACAAAATTTTTTTTTTGACAACACTACATGATGAAAAGGGTGAGTCTTTCCAACCTTTACAATATATATTTTATTATTATTGTATCATTGCTTGATAAAGTTCTTGAGTTGTTTTATTACCATTAATTACTAAACTAAAGTTTTTATTGATTGCTTTCAAAATATTAAGAATAATCTACAGATTTTTTTTTGAATTGATAAAGGCCTTGCACAACTATTGCTATCCTGTAAATCTAAAAGCCAAAAAGTTGAAGTTATTCAAATTTCTATATTACATCTTAATGCCCGCTTTCAATTGTTTTCAAGACTACTATCATAAAAATGCAAAACAATTTAGTTAGTTCAAATATGAATTCCTATTTCAACATCATTTTTCATTTTAAATACTTTAGATTTTTTACTAGAAACTTGCATATTTTAATATAAGTTCATTTCTCTGAACAATTAGAAGCTTTCAGTAACAGGCACAAATCTTTCTCAGTCGATTCAAATGCTTTGATCAAATTGATAAAAGCAATATATAAATATAATTTGCAAGACTGCTTTTGCATTTGTCTGTAGCACTTCTTAATTCTCTAAAATCATATTAGGTTTCTGTCAACCTCTAATATATGATTAAGAGCAATTTATTTAATAAAATCTTTGAAAATTCTTTGTTGTTATGGATAAAAATAATATTTTTATAGTAACTGTTGCATTCTTTTCTTATTTCTTTTCATAAATTGTGCAGCAGAAACATTCTTAAGGGCTATGTGGTTTCATTTTAATGGTTTGTATATTTATAATAAAATTTAATAATTTTGAAACTAACCTATCACCATTATATTTAAAACTTCTCCAGATATTCCATCATTATTTGAGACTTTCCATTTGTAAGATTACATGAAGCATTTTAACCTTAACAAACTGGATCCTCTAAATGAATCAAGAAAGTGATCTGAATTTTTGTTCATTATTCAAAAGATGATCAAAATATTCAATCCATCTGTTCAAAATACCATCATGAAAATATATAAAAGAATACCAACCACTGATTTAATAGGATAATGATATTGAAAAAAAATATAAAGTAATCATAATCAGCAAATGACTGTATCTTCTTTGCAGTTTTAAGGTCCCAATCAATTTTAAAATTTCTTTTTATTCATTGAACTGCTTTAAATTATTGTATTGCTTATGAACATCTGCGTGTATTTTGTTCTTCCAATCCAAGAATGCCAGGTGTTTTTTTTAATCAAGATGCTAGTAATATAATCTCGATTAAAATTTGAGCCCAAGAATAGATTTATTCATATTCACAGTACTCTTTTTAAAAGAATTCCATGCCTGCTATATTAAAGACATAAAAATTCAAATTGCTATTTTCAATGTTTCCATTTTTTGAAATTTAGTCTGATAACAAAATTTTTCTATAAAATGAACATATAATTTGTTTTCAATACATTTGGGATAGAACCTATTTTCTAATGCCATAAATTCTCATATTATATTGGTTTCTCTTTTATATTATGATTTCTAATTATACATCATCTATAAAAAACCAAAGTTTTTGATCAAGATTTTTCTGTTTGAATAAATTGTTTGTGATAGTGTTACATGTATCAAAGCCAAAAACAACAGAATTTTTGAATTCACATAGCTAGTGTTATTATTTTTAATAACTTTGTTTGGGTGCCATAGGCTTTTAATATTCCATCACATGCAATATAGATAGAAAAAAACAATAGTTTTCAGTATTTTATTAATATTGATATAGTTACACTATCTATCATGGAATATAAACTTTCTTTCTTTAAAATTACTGAATGTTATTTTAGAGTAAGTATTGATAAAATGGCTACTGGTACTAAATATGTTGTGCATAAATCTTTTGTTGAGATATTCAAGAATTTTTAACATAAAATATACTAGGTGCCATATTTGAATCATATTTATATGGATAGAGAGAACTCACTTTTATCTTTTTAGTTAAAAATATAAAACTATTAGCCAAACTGAAAACACAATAATGTTTTCAATCCAAGATAATCAACTTGTAAAGTCTTACAAATCCAAAGATCCAGATGCACTGCTCCCAAACCAAGACTCCTCACTGATGAAAGCCATAATCTAGAAACTAGTCTGGTGATGTAAAATAAATAGACACTGGCTAGAGATTATAATGCATAACTTTCTAATACCTATTGATTGTTGAAGCTTGTACTAGTTGGTAATATTGTATGGAAAAATTTGCTACTCTTTTATTAGCATAAGAAAAACTAATCGTGATGTTTTAATGGTTTGTAATGCTCATTCCAAATTTAATTACATATATACACTTTAAAATACATTTTGATTATTGTCAATAATTTTAATATTACTATCAAAATAATATATGCTTAAAAGTAATTCAATATAACATTTAGAGAGTGATTTATAATTAGGGAACATATATATTCTATGTTCACTTGAGTTTTTTTTCTTCTAATGCCAAGTATTAATGCCAGCAGAAATGGAACTTTTGTAAGTTGTCTCAAATGTGATAACATTGTCATCTGCAATGATAGTTGGAATCTATGATTTTAGATTACCAATGCTTATAATTATGTCCTATGGTTATTGTTCAATGAGTGGCAGTAGATTTTAAAGACCAGAAAGTGAATCAATTCTGCCCAATTAAAATTCTTAAACTCTCCTATGTAAGAAGATATCATTTTGTTGAAAACTCACTTTGTTGTTGAAAAATGGCAAGGTGGCTCTTCTAGCATATTAGAGTAAATGTCAGTTGTGTTAAAAAAAAACATGCATTGATCATAAGTAAAATAATTTTAAATTTATCTATGTTTTTCATGTTATGTATTCAGAAATGACACTGGTGCACTCATTAAAGAACAATTTATTGTAATATTTTTCATCTTTGTTGACATTATTAAACATTCTATGGAGTAAACGGTTGTCAGAACTTTGTAACAACTACAACTGTATGTATGAGTTTACATGTAATGATCTGGATTTATGATGACAGATATTTTTTTGTTGTTGTTTTTTCCCCATATTTTCTCCTTTGTGGTAAAATGACTCATAACTGAAAAACCACTACATTGCTTACATAAGAAAAATTATTGTAGACTAATTGTAAATGGTTTTAGATTTTTATACTTTTTAAGAATTGATAGCAGATTTGTTATGCTAGTAACATTTTGTATACTAAGTTTTATTGAAGAGTGTCTTCATCACATCTGTAAATAAAGGTTATTATTTATCATCTATAATAAACTAAACATTTATAATTATGTTTAATAATATATCAATGTTCATCTTTATTTGTGATAGTGTATGTATAATTTATATTTTCAATTAAAGAATGTAGATTATTATATATATATATCGTTTGAATTTAAGGTTTGTTCTATTTTGTTTCCAGAGCTAAAAATGATCTAAAGAATGAAACTGATCAGTTCAAAAGAAAAGTCTTAGATGGAAGACAGTTGGCCTTAAAAATCAGTGCTAATTCAGTATATGGTTTTACTGGAGCACAAGTTGGAAAATTACCTTGTTTAGAAATTTCACAGGTAAAAATAAAATTCCAAAAATGTTTGATAATAAATTAAAGTTTCACAAATAAAACTCTAGCATAATAAAAAAAATGTTGTTTCTAACATCTGATAATCTTACTAATTACCTTTCTTTTTATAGCCATCTAATAATCTTTTTTTTTTTTCATGTTCATCATAGTATTCTTCTAGTAAAAGGCTGTTGAAACTGAAGACCATTTAAACTATAAGATCACAAGTAACAATAAAAGGCATTGTAAATTTAAAAACAAAAAAGAGTATATTGTTTAAAAAAGAACTTCTCTATTTCACTAATATTTCATTACAGTAATCCCTTATTTCCATGATATTGTTCCAAGTCAATTTTAAATAGTAAAATTTACAAATAATACTGAACATATGAAATATTTTTAATTCGCATTCAGACATACATTTGTTTTATTTTTAAAGTTATTAATTTTAAATTTATTCATGAGTTGTGTGAATTTTGATATATTTTAAAATAGGAATTTTGTTAATAAATTTTATAAAATTATTATTAAAATGACATATGAAAGTACTTACCATTTGTAAAAATGAAAATATTTTGGGATTTCCAAATCTCATCTATAAATATATTTATGGGAAAATCTTTTCTTTTCAAATAAAATAAATAACTACAATCTCTGCTTTTAATTTACTTTTCAAAATGTTTTATTTAATGTCCAACAATTTCAACTGTCTAACAGTCTTCTTCAGATATAAAAAATAATTGTATTTTTTTTTTCTATAAGCATAGCAATAGCTTCATTTTATATATGTGTATAATCTTTTTACCATTATAAAATATTTTAAGTACATATATACATACACATAACAATTTTTATAAAATAAAATAGCTAAAAAGATTTAATATACATGTTTAAACATATAAACCAATATACCATAATTTAAATAGAGATATTAAATATAAAAGAAATAATTTAAATATATAGGACAATTAATTACTGTTGAATAAAAGTTTTTATAAAGAAGAGTTTAAAAATAATAATTGCTCAATTAAAATAATAGAAAAAAAAAGTATAAATAAAATAAAAATTAAATAATATAAGAATTAAACATAATATTTATTTATGAAATAAAATTTAAAGCATGTAAACAAAGAAATATAATAAATGCATATATAAGAGAAACAGAATATAAAATTCAATTATAACAAGATTTAAGAATTATAAAAATAATATAAAATCTCTCAATACTGTATATATAAAAAGAAAAATAGGATATATCTGTATATTTAATGAAAATAAAATGAGAATATCTTTTAAGAAATAAAACAGAAAGGAATATGAAGAAGCTCTATGAATATGGAAACTATATTCAAAACTGTCTATTGATTCTAGAATTAAATGTAATAAGGCATGTGGGTATATAGATAGCTGTGTATGAGAAAGAATAGGAATATCTAAACAAAATGATATGCAAATTTGGTTTTGTTTTGTTTTTAAAAAAAAAGAACTAAAATGAGGTTCAAGAAAGATAAAGTTTTGTTTTTTTCTCTTAATCAGATTGGAATATTACTTCATTCAAATCTCAGAATTTCACCAATAAAAAGGAGGGACACTACTGGCAGTTAGTTCTATCTAATCTGGAAACTTTGAATGATATGTTGAATAACTTTGGCAGAAAGGAAGAAATAGGCTTATTTAAAAGATAGTTAGAAATTATAAGATTATTATCACCCTAAATTGGACTTTTAATATTTGTCAGAAAGAATTAAATGACAATTATTTCATTTTGGGTGAGTCTTATTTAAAAAGAGTGATTTGTACTTTATTGTAAATAATGCTTATTATCCTGGTATTATTTTAAAGAAACTGCTAGTTTAAAAAAAAAAAAAGAAATGAATTTGTATTAATTTCTCTTTATTTGTTAAAATTATTTTAAAGCAAAAAAATAAATAGTTACTATAAAGAAAAAATAATAATTATTATATATTACATATGTATACTAAGTTTATGAATTTTATATAAGTTATTAATAAGAAAAAAAACTAAAGAAATAATGATAATTATATAAATGCAATGCATACATATCAATTGCCTAAGTCTTAAATAACTGTAGTTAACATGTAATTATTTCCATTAGTCTCATTCGTTCATAGTTAAACTTATATTTGATTACTAAAAATTGAATTTTATATAGATGGATTTATATATGCACAATAGTTTGTTCAATGTTTAATAATTTACATATGCTTGCATCCATATAGTAGAATATGAGTTAGGGATCAATCTCAGAATGAATCATCTCTGTATAAACTATAGTAGTATTAAATTAGATTTAGGATCAAAAGGCCACTCCTTATAATTATTGTTTATTCAGCTAGGGTTATGGCCAAAATATCCCCCTTTTATAATTATTATTATATAAACAATTATGTTTAGTAATAGGATCTAAAAAGGATGATTTCTTATGATTATTATAATAAAGATAGCATTGATGCCTATCTCATATAGAGCATATGTATGTGTAAGTACTAGGAGACACGAGTCAAAGAAATGTTTATATTTATGGATTCATACATGCATATAATTATATTTAAGTTTTTTGAAGTTGAGGTTCAAGGTACAGCAAATGTGTTATATTATCTATGAATATATTAAGGTTAAGATGTATAATGATTAAAGGATTTTGTTAAAGAAATAAATTGCTTATCAATTAAAGATTATACTTTGTAAATAAATTACTGTTACATGATTTGTTAATTTTATTAAAGAAAATAAATTGGATATCAATTAATAATAAAGAAATTATTACATCATTTGTTACTTTGTGTATGTCAGATTATGTGGTCTACTGTCATTCATCGGGAATAACTTACCTGATTAGATGAAATGATATGGTTGACCAGACAATATATTTTTTTTTCTATATTGTAATTATATTGTAAAAAAAAAACACAACAAGAAAAAACAAATCATGTTGTTTCGTGAGGAACTGTACAAATATATGTGGTGTTCCAGGGGTGGTGTATCCAGTTTTAATTGTATTGCACATAATAAGTTTATTGCATTTAAAAGTTTTCAGAATTATTAAGATGGAGAATGAAAATAGAGCAGATGTCAGCACTCTGTATACATTATGTAAAAAAGGAACTAGATAGTGTTGCACAGATAAATCATTCCTTTACTAATGATATCATTTCAAATAAACATGAAGAACTAAAACAACTTTATATGGCTAACCAGCAAATAGATACCAAAAAAGTAACTAGATAGGGTTGCACAGATAAATCATTCCCTTACTAATGATATCATTTCAAATAAACATGAAGAACTAAAACAACTTTATATGGCTAACCAGCAAATAGATACCAATCAACCAACAAATGATATTCTTAAAATGAATAATATATCAATTGACCTGAAGAATAGTTTTGTTTCTAAGCTAATAAGAATAAAGGCTCGCCTTGTGAAAATGCACTTGATTATTTAAATGAACTTACTGATCTATTTACATTCCATACTTTGGCTGATAAAGAAAAAAATCATCATTGCTACAAATTATTTAAATAGTGCAGCCAAAGACTGATGGAATTTAATGTACCACCATCCTGATACTTATGATGAATATGAAGAAGCAATTGTATTAGGACTTTGGAATGAGGAAGACCGGACATTGTGCTGCAGCAGGTATCTCATGATTGATACAAGCCTACCGCTGGAGAAAGCCTATCTTAATTTTTTTTTAAGACAGGTGGCAATATTAAGAACCCTTACAGCTTTTCCTCTGTCAGAAAGCCACATTATACCAACCAATATTCAGCACATCATGTTGACCAATAATTGGTTATCTATAGAAAGAATGGCAGATTTATTAGCAGCCATAGATCTAGAAATACCTCATCCAAGTGAAAAAAGTGTTTTGAGTCACATTGTACAAGCAGTTGTACCTTAAATTGTAGCAAGCCAAATCAGAGATTTTATCAGATACCTGGACACATATACAACCACTCCATAAACAGAAATATCAGATGAAACTGAAGCAAACATACCAACCTACTGTTCAGGAAAACTAAACTGAACTCCGATGGGATATTCCTCCCTTTGAAGTTTGGAACAAAAAAATAGGAACATTCAACATTCACCACGATAGAGAAATATGGACATATTATTTATCCAATATAATATTTGATGATGATGATTGTTCTCCACTTCAAGTGATGTAAGCCTGCCCCACGTTAACAATAAAAATTGGAAATATTCAACTTCAAGCATTAACTGATATTGGAAGCAAGTCTCTATCACATCAGAGATAACATTTAAAAACTTAAAGAAAAGGAGGTAAATTTTTTCACTTTGCCATTGTGTCATACATATATTAGTTTGGACAATGGTAAACATGTTAAGTTGAAAACTAAGCAATTCTGAGTAAGTCTCCAAATTGGTACTCTATATATTGAGCACATATTTTTAATTATGCCTAGTCTAATATATAAACAATCCATGGTTTGGACTTTTTGTCTCAGTACCAATGCGCATTAGATTTTAAAGAAAATGAACTATGGTATAAAGATGAGAACTATAATTTGATACAATTGTAACAGTTTTATTTACTATGTTAACATTCCACAATTGAACATTGAAAATAAATTAAAGGAATCAGATATGTTATCTCCAAAGTATTATATAGAGAAAGAGAAACTTTTTAAAACTTACCAGATATTTTTTCAAATAAACCATGTATAATAAACAAATACATTCATAGAATACAAGTAAAAGAGGATGGACACTTTCAGAATAGATCATATCCCACACCATACCTATATCGAGATCAAGTTGAAACACAGATACAATAGATGATAGAATGGGATGTTATAGAAAACTTTTCATCATCCTATAATAATCCACTAGTCATTGTTAAAAAAAAAAAAGGGTCTGTAAGATTGTATCTCGATGCACAAAAACTAAATGTGATCATAGTGCCTGAAAGAGATATACCTTCTTCCGTTAATGATCTTTTAGTGCAATTTAAAGGTAAATCAATCTTTTCAACCTTTGATCTGAATTCCAGATACTCCTATACTCTCTATGTTGAAAATACATGGCTTTCAGGTATCAAGATTATATTTATGTCTTCAAACATATGCCCTTTGGTCTTATTAATAGGAGTGCAGCTCTCCAAGATGCCTTGATTGAATGCTGTCAGAAAAAGTAAAGAGTATAATAGATTATATTGTTGATGTGGTGATTGCTTCAGAAAATGTTAAGCAGCACTTCATCATTTACAATTATTTTTTAAAAGAATGTTATGCAAAGAGTATCAAAATTAACTTGAAGAAGAGTACTATAATAACTAATGAAGTCGCCTTGCGTGGGCAACTGTCATTCATTGGGAGTAACTTACATTCTCTGCAATGTAGTCTCCATTACAAAAGGACCTGTGTAATGTTTATATTATTATATTTAATAAAATATTGTTTTAAAGGGCCTGTATATATTTAATAAATATTGTTTTAAATATACATAGTTTATTTCCTGATGCTTAAAGCCAGATGGTGCCCGTGTAATATATGGAAATAAATGTTCTAGAAATAATATATTTCATACAATAGATAATGTATTAGTAGAGAAAGAGGGAATAGATAAAGTATGGAAAATTAAAATGTTTGATAATGAAGAAAGAGTATGTAGTAGTGATCACAATTTCTTTATAATAGAAATGATTAATAATGTAATTGAAAATAATAATAAAAGTAGAAAGAATAGGGAAAGATGTGGATGGAGAGTGAATGATAAGAATAATTAGAAGAAATGATAGAAGTGTTTGTTGGGGATGAATATAAGGACTGGTAGGTTGAAATAGAAAAAGTGGCAAATAGGATTTGAGAATATGTAGAAAAATAAAAGTAATAGAAAAGTGAGAATTAGTAAAAGTGTAAAAGAGAGGAAAAAAGCATGCAGAGAATAAAAATATAGTATTAAAAACAAAGAAAGTGAAAAAGATGTTAATATTAAATGGGAAAATTTTTTTAAAACAAAGAAGCTGACTAAAATAGATAATTATAGAGAGAGAATGAAATTAAATAGTAAATTATTGGAGGATATTAATAAAAGTATAAGAAATGGGAGTAAAAAAGCATGCAGAGAATATAAATGTACTATTAAAAAGAAAGAAAGAAAGTGAAAAAGATGTTAATATTAAATGGGAAAAATATTTTAAAACAAAGAAGCTGATTAAAATAGATAATTATAGAGAGAGAATGAAATTAAATAGTAAATTATTGGAGGAAATTAGTAAAAGTGTAAGAGATGGGAGTAAAAAATTTTGGAAATATATTAAAAGAAGGAATGTAGCAGAGAAATAGTATTAGTAAATGATGAGGAAAAATAGTGTAGTTGTGGAGAAGAATTAGAAACAATCTTAAAATAAGTATGTAATGGATATAGAAAAGATGTTGGATGTGAAGGAAAGAGTGATAACAAACATAAAAGCACATACTAATGCAAATATTAGTTTTACAAAAAATGAATTGAATGAGGCAGGGAAAAAGTGGAAAGGCAAGAGGTTTAAATGGATTGACAGCAGAGATTATGATGGATGAACAGCAGAGATGATGAATTGAGAAAAATATGGCAAAATTAAATCTATTATCATGTTTTAATAGGATGGCACAGAAGACCGGATTTCCAGATGGTTGGGATAATACAAGAATCAGGCTATTATTTAAAGGAAAGGGTAAGGACTATAGAAAAATAAATAATTATAGGTCAGTAACAATAACATCGGTGTTAAAGAAAGGTTTTGCAAATATGGTGGGTGGAAGAGTGATAAAATGGATGAAGAAAATAATATAATGGGAGAAATGCAAGGAGGTTTTAGAATGGATAGGTATATTGAAGATAGTTTATTTGTAGTCATACAACTTATAGATACAGGTAAGCACTTATGTATGGTCTTTATAGATATAGAGAAGGCATATGATAGAGTAAATAGAAATAGATTATAGATAAGTTTAGTAATTTGGACATGGAGCTTTAAGGGATCTTAAGAGATTATGAAAATAATTACTATACAGATCAATTAAGAAATATAGAATCAGAATCTAAAATGAGGTGGGCCTTAGGCAAGACTACCCTATGACACCTATTTTGTTTTTGTTATATTTAAGAGAATTGGAGAGCAATGGTAAGACTAGGAAGAGGGGCAGAGATACCATTAATAGATGGCAAGGGAGTGTATACATTATCAGGTCTTTTGTTTGCTGATGATATCTTGTGCGCAGAAAGTAGGGAAGATATAGAAGTTATGCTGAAGACTTATGCAAAGATGGGTAAAGAAATGGAGATTAAATTTAGTGAAGAAAAATCAAAAGTAATGATGATAAATGCCGGGGAAAGAGAATAGAAAGAACTTTCAATGGGGGATATAAAATTAAATGTGATAAATAGGGTATAACTATCTGGGAGTCATCTTAAATAATCAGAAATTGCTTGGATGAATGGGAGAAAAAATTGATAAATGAAGCGAAGAAAAGAAAAGGACTGATAAAGAAATTAAGTGTTTTTATATAATAAATATGATGTAGCATGAATTGTATGAAAGGTAGGGGCAGAAGCATACATAGAAAAAGTACTAAGAGAAATTGAAAGACATGCATTAGATACAGATGTGAGAACGGCAAAGGAGCCAATTCAAGGAGAAATGGGATGGTCAAGTTTTTATAGAGATGCAAAATGAAAATATTCAGTAAATTGCAATTTATGGATAGTAAGAGAATAATCAAAATAGTATTGGGTTATAAGTAAAGGGCAGGTGACAAGATGGGTGAGAAAAGGAGGATTGTATACAGAAAATTTGGATAAAGACTTTCTGTCAGTATATTTGTACAAAAGGTGGGATGATCGTGTTAGGAGTATTGTTGAATGTTATAGTGTTAAAGAATAGGATAGAAGATTAGATGCATTAATAAAAAATAGGGAGATAGAGAACTAGTATGGAGAGTAAAAAGGGTTTGCATATATACAGAAGTAAACAATATTGGGTGTGAGTTAATTTACAATAATAGCAAGGGAAGTTATGTAATGTTTAAGGCTCGATCAGGATCATTTGAACAAAGGAATGTACACATAAATTGGAGAAATGTGGATGATTTAGTTTACCACTTATATAAAGAAAGTGTGGAAAATATTAGGCATCTGCTAATTGAATGTAAATGCTTACAACTAGAAAGGGTACAAACAATGATGTTAAGGGAGAATAAATATAAACAAAATGATTATATAGTAAGCGGGTTCTTGGTTTTTATGCTGGGATTGAAAAAAGATAAAGGGCATCTAAATATAAAGGCCATAGAATCGACAAAGATAATGTGGAAATGGGATGGAGTGGTATAGAGAAGAATATGGGAAAAACTTAGGGTGCGAAAGGGAAGGGAAGGTGGCTAACAGGTTTCTCCGGACATATGGGTTGAGAGATTCCTGACTTTGGTAAAGGCATATCCTAATCACTTCATAACATCACATCACAAATAAATTATTAGAGGGAATGTAAAATGTTGAAATATATTTAGTCCAACCATTACAATGTATATAATAAAGGAAATAAAATCTAGATATATGTTAAGTTTATATATTTTTTTAGTTATAATAATAATTAAATAGTATATATAAGCGCTTTAACACGCTGAAGAAGAAGCTGTCAGTAGTAACAAAAATAATTAAATTAATCTAGGCCTAGTACTTTCGAGGTTTTCCCCTCATATTCATGGCCAAAATAGATTATAAATTATTGCTGTAATATTATTAAATAACAATGTTTGCAATATGTAAAGTAATTTGTCTATTTTCTTGAAATAGCAAAACACGTGTCGCGTCTATTGATCGCATTGTTATCATTGATAATAAAATATGCCTCCTTGATCTTTCTTTTACAATCATTGGCTTCAGAGCACACTATTTTGGGATTGCAGGGTTGGAAGATTATAAAGTTTTTAAATTAATTTTTTTTAAACAAAAAAATTGTGTTTTGAAAAACATTTTTTAAGCTATTACAATAAAAGATTTTCTAAGTATTTTAAATTTAAAATAGAAATTAAAATATAAATTGAAAAAACATATTTAAAATAAGGTTATATATAGAGTTCTAAAACAAACTCTTAACAAGCTTTGAGAATACCCTCAACCCCAGGCCGGTTTCTGCATTTAGCATCGTCAGTGATGTGTTAGGATATTCATTAGATTAAAAATACTAGGACTAGCCCAGCACTTTATCTAATGTATAACTATTGAGAAGAAAATCTGAAACTTTCAGACATCTATGTCTAAAAACCCAGCTATCTAACTCAAATAGCCATATGGGACTGAACTAAGTTCAGATACACCATATATTAATAGCTCTAGCAAAATAAAATCGCCAAACCCTTAGTAGCAAAAAATAAATTGATAAAAAATCAAATCAGATGTCACATGATCTAATTTTAATAAAGCATGGGTTTACAAATGTTATATACAGAGTTTGCAAAACAAACTCTTAACAAGCTTTGAGAATACCCTCAACCCCAGACCGGTTTCTGCATCTAGCATCATCAGTGAGGTGTTAGGATATTCATTAGATTATAAATACTAGGACTAGCCCAGCACTATCTAATGTATGAATATCCTAACACCTCGCTGATTACGCTAGATGCAGAAACCGGTCTGGGGTTGAGGGTATTCTCAAAGCTTGTTAAGAGTTTGTTTTGCGAACTTTATATATAACATTTGTAAACAAGAGCTTTATTAAAATTAGGTCACGTGACATCTGACTTGATTTTTTATCAATTTATTTTTTGCTACTAAGGGTTTGGCAATTTTATATTGCTAGAGCTATTAATATATGGTGTATCTGAACTTAGTTCAGTCCCATATGGCTATTTGAGTTAGATAGCTGGGTTTTTAGACATAGATGTCTGAAAGTTTTAGCTTTTCTTCTCAATAGTTATACATTAGATAAAGTGCTGGGCTAGTCCTAGTATTTTTAACCTAATGAATATCCTAACATCTCACTGATGATGCTAGATGCAGAAACCGGTCTGGGATTGAGGGTATTCTCAAAGCTTGTTAAGAGTTTGTTTTGCGAACTCTGTATATAACATTTGTAAACATGAGCTTTATTAAAATTAGGACATGTGACATCTGACTTGATTTTTTATCAATTTAAAATAAGGTATAATTTTATAATAATGTAGATAATTATAATATGTGTAGACAAATAAATATATGTAATATTTATAAATACATATATATATATATTCATTCGTATATATATTTTGAAAATATTTATTGCAATATTACAAAACATTTTTTATTTTTAGTTTGTCTGAGATGTATATAAACACACCAACTAAATTAGAAACTAGAATGACAAAGTTACACATCATCCAGAAATCATTTTGTTTGATTCCCAAATAAATGATGATGGAGATATGTGGTTAAGTTACCATTCTGTCTTAATTGGTTGTGTGCTTAATTACATCATAGCTGAACTCAGAATAAAATATACCTCGAGTATTTCATTAAATAGTTTCTATATTTATATCTATAAATTTATGAAAATTTTCTAATTATTATATTGGTTTATATATTTGTACATAATATGCATTAAACTATTGCTCTCTACACCGTGTTTTAAAAGCATGTAGAAGTCCATTTCATATGTAATCATCTTTGCAAAAATATAGTAAAAAAAATGTTTGCATTGTACATGCAAGAGAATAATCATCTTATAGATAATTTTCAGCCTATTCTAAATCGTTATTGCAAATGTGTGATATAACATAATTTTTGAATTAACAAGGATTTTTTCAAATGTTATATTTTTAAAACTATAGAAAAAAAAATTTACAGCATTTATTTACAGAATATTTAGAATAAACTGGAAATTATCATTCTTTGTTGTGTTTTATAAAAATGCATTATTTTGATGCAAAACTATTTTTAATTACAAAAAAAAAAAATGAGTTGTCATTACAATATTAATTATATTTTTTAATATTAGTTTGCAAAAAAAAATTGGCTAAATAATTATATTATGTTTTTTCATACAATGTTTATAGATATACATATTTTGTACATGTATAAGATTAAATTTACCAATTCAGTTAAGTATCATTTTATTTTCAACTTTATAAACATCTATTAAAATAATTATTTGATAATTAATATTCATTTTGCTAGAAAGGAAAGACCTCCACACTATGATTAATGATTATAAAATTATCATTTTCAGAAAAAAACAAAAACTTATTAATAATAATGTCCAATACAATTATATCTTTTATGGGTGTGTGTGTGTAGACTACATTTAGAACATTAAAAATGTTTTAATTATAAAACTAACATATTTAAATATACAGTTTATGAATAAATTTAAAATTAATCTATTTAAAACCGTTAATTGTTATGATAATCTCTTATATAAAATCCCTATTTTATCTGTTGTCTGAATGTTGTCTTCAACATTATTTAATTGATTGCTTTAACAAATTACAAAAATTAAGAATTTGACCACATCGAAAAGAAAAAAATTAATAAATAACTATACCTAACTAAAATTCCACCCCTTATATTTAATAATCGTTTTTATTACGAAGCATATTTTATGTGAAGGAAGTAATTCTGCCATTAATAAAAAATGCTCAGAAAAAAATCAGTACATGTGCTTTTAACTAAAGCATAGAACTGAATAGGTATAGTATTTAAATAAAAAAGAAAATCCATGTTTGAAATATGATATTTAGTGAGGGGGAAAAAAATAACTGCTATAATATATTTATATTTACTTTTGATTAACGTATAATTGAAGTCATGTAGTTTGATGTTGCTTAGATTATCCTAATTTTGTCATTAAAAGTTATCCGTAATGCTAGCAAATTCACATATTAAATATAACAGGTATATTTAAAAATTTAAATTTTAACTTAGAGGCTTAATTTGATTATGAGCATTTAAAACAAGTAATTCCGCAAAGCAAAAAAAATTTGTTAAGCAACCAATTAAAAAAAAAGATGGTCTTCACATAGGCCGGGTATATCTTGTTATTATATATATTTTTAACTTTTATGGAGCATTTAATATTTTGTTTTTTGTATGGTGCATTATTAAGTTAATGTGAAAATTGCATTTTTAATAGATACATTCATAAAAAATAATAAAACATTTTCATTAAAAAAGTAAAATATATCTACATATTATATTAAGTCTTGCATATGTAAATATATATAAAATGAAGTTATTGTATTTTTATATAAAGAAATAATACAATACAATTGTTTTTAGGATCTGAAGAAGATTGCTAGACAGTTAAAACTGGTGGGAGTGAAATAAGTTATTGTAAAAAAATTAAGAGGAATATATATATTTTTAAAGATTTGCGATAAATAATGTTTAAGAGTGAAAGAAAAGTTGAATATTATATAATAATTTGTTTTCATGTGTTAATTTAATAATATTAATAAATTATAATTTGAAAATGAAATAAATATTAGTAATTGCATTTGAGCCATTTATAATTTGAAAATTAAATAAATATTAGTAATTGCATTTGAGCCTTTTATACACACATACATATATAAATACACATGCACAACACACACCCACATATATATTGCATTTGTCAATAAACAATTTTATTATATGGAGAATAATTTTGAAATAATTTATTTAGATAATTCAATATAATATGAGTTATTATTAAAAAATATAATTATTATTTTTATTTATCCTGAAAAGTACCTATCAATTTCTTCTAAAATGTCTAAATGAGCTCTCAATTATTTTTAAATAACTTTTACAAAAAATTCATAAGGAAAAAATTAGAAGTCTTACTGCCGTGATGGAAGCATTTTAATGACAAATAATTTTTTATTAGCTGACATGACTTAGGCATGTATAATAAATAATATTGTTTTGTGCTACATTATGAAAGATATAAAATAATATTATATTCGCTTTTTGGTATGGTTTAGATATGTATTTGAATAATCTAATTAATTTAACTGAAATAAATTGAAGCAGGAAGATTTCATATTTTGAATTAGAGACAATTCTTTTATTTATGTAGAATTCAGAATTTGTTGGTCTATTTTTTTGCTAGACTTAAAATCCTCAGAAAGTATAAACTTATCAAGATAAAGGTAAATTATTGTTTTGATTTATTGTTTTACTGTTTTTAAAAATTTTATAGCTATATTGAAATAAGCATACAGTGTTTTAAAAGTATATATATATGTACACAAAATTATAGATAATATAATGGTTTATTTAAACTTTCAGCAGTGTTTAGATGCCTTAAAAAAGCAGAATTTTTATAATGAGAAGATTAAAGGTCTCTTATGCTATTTGCTTGTGACATTTTATAATTGCATTATTAAAATTTAGAATTTTTTTTAATTTTTATTCAAGATGTTTATGGATCATGGATAATTGAAAGAAGTAATATAGAAATCATGAATAAGGAGAGAACTACTTTTTAAAAAAATGTATTCAAGATATTTTTTTGTTTTTTTCTAAATTGATATTTCAGAAATCTCTGTTATATGTTTTTCTTTCACTACTTTCTAAAATACCACATTGTAAATTAAACATTTTACTTGTTCCTTTATATTAAACAAAGCTTCTTTTATATTTAGGCCATTACAATGTTATCTTTACATTCATTTGCTTTTTTTTTTAATATGATTAATTTTTTAATTAAATAGATCAATTACCAAAAAAAAAAAAAAAAAATCTATTAAGATAATTATTTTTAAAAAAATCAAAAAACATTTCATAATTATTATTTGGTGTTTTGAGTACATAAACAGGCAAAAGTATAAAATACTTTTAATATTGAATTTACATTTCAATACTGACATTTACTCAGCAATTCCACTTAACATATTTTTATTAGAAAACCTAAGAAGTGATATAAATATTGAATTTACATTTCAATACTGACATTTACTCAGCAATTATACTTAACATATTTTTATTAGCAAACTTAAGAAGTGATATGGTTTGACATTTTTGAAGTGGATGCTGGCTAACAAGTATTTAACAAATGTCTTAATAAATAATTTGTTCAATTTTTTAAAAAGTATGCGGATTTAGCCAAGTCTGAACATACTTGTTAAACTCTGAAGTGGCCTAAGTATAAAAGATATGTTAAAAATATTTAAGACAAATTGTATATTTGATCAATGAATATCCTATTAAAATTCATAAATACTGCATTTTAATCCATAGGGATATTACATTGGATATGATTTTTGTTTTTTTCAGAAAATAAATATTTATTCAAAAGTCATTCTTTTCCCATGTTTTATATAAATTAGAAAATTGTAAGAGATTATGTATCATTTTATAAAATGAAAAATTGAAATATTTTTAGGGCAAAATAACATGATAACAATGAATAAAAGAAAAAAATTATGGATATAAAGTACTAGATGTTAGAAACATATTTCATTTGGATTACATAATTTAATTTAGAAAAGATTTGGGAATCGCTTTAAGAATTCATCTGCATATTCTGTAACTGATATATATTCAAACCACAGCTTAGTAATGGCAGAACTGAGTCCAAAAATTTAAGAGTGTAAGAAGTTCTAAATAAGATAAAAATGAATCATTAATATATGAAAGAAAAATATGAGGGAACATTTTTCATATTTGTTTCATAGTAAAATAAGTGCAGGTAATGTCAAGTTAAATATTAATGTGAATCCAATGAAATGCAGAAAATATTCAAGAAAAAAAATTTAAAAAGTTACCTGAATAAGTCTTTAGTTCACAGAAATTAAGTTAATGAAATTGTAAAAAAGGTGGAAAAATATAAATACTGAAATATAAAAGTATGTTTAGAGAAATTAACAATGAATTGAAAAATTTAACAAATAAAATTGAAAATGTGATTAGAAAGTAATGGAATAGAAGAATTTTAAAGAAAAAGTAGATATAATTTAATTCATAGTTAGAATGAAATATTGTGTATCAGAAAACAATGACTACTGAAATCACAGTTGAATCAAAATTGATAAGATATTTGAAAAGAGAATATGGAATATTTATATTGAAAAGAGAAAGGGATATATAAATAAATTTGTAAAATAAATCTTCATCTGCATTAATAGAAAGTGGGATAGTTAAGTATAAAATAGTTTGTAAAATAATGAAAGATTGATTATAGAAATTATTATTGAGAAAACTTGCACAGTGTGAGGAAGTGATGAAATTCTAGTAGGAATTAATGACTGCTATGAGAAGAGAGGAAAGGTTTAAAACAATAAGTTGTTCTTTGTAATCTAATTTATGTCTTATGAGAGTGGCCAGTATTTTTTTTTCAATAATTGTGATTCTTTTGAAAAAAAAATTTAATAAAGTGTTTTTGAGAATTTTGAATATACATTAAAAATGGATTAAATATATTGATGTCTGAATATTTTCTAAGGATAAAGATACTAATTAATAGTGATGAGGACTAGTGTTGAGAGATATATAGAAAGCATTTGATAGTGCAAATTAATTCATTCAATATTTCGAGAACAAAAAATAGTTGTAGATTGGGAGATATGTAGTAGGTAATCTGTGTATAAATCAAAAAGTTTCTATAAGGTTAAATAGTCTTAATACATAAGAGATATATGTTATAAAATATGTAAGGTTGGAGTGTCAACTATCTTCTATTTTTTTTTTTTTTAATATTTATTTAGTGAATTGGTAAATGAGTGTTTCAATGTTAATGAGATTAGCATTATAAATTAATTTTGTTGATGGTATGGTAGTATTTGCAGATATCAAAAATGAGCTTAACAAAATGTTAAATAAGAATAAGAAAATTTATATTTAGTTTGGAATGAAAAGGAATATATTTATATCGTTAAAACAATTTAAGAGTGATAGTCAAGCAGGCTAGTGCTTTCAAGAATTTAGGTAGATGATTATTTGATGATGGAAATAATAATAAAAAAGTTATTTTGGTTAAACCATCTTATAATAAGAGCAAAGAGTTATTTTGTAGTTTATTAACTTTAGATTTAAGAAAGTGTTTAATTATTTTGTTTGTAATGTAATTTAATACAAAGTGAAAACTTGAACAATTAAGAAAAGAGAGAAGTTTTTAATTTGTTAATTTGGAGAAGAAATTTATCGGGTGGAAGAATAAATAGTATTAGCAATATTGAAGAGAAAATGAAAATTGCTTATCAAGATGATTATGAGATGAAAGAGAAATTGGATTGGATATTATTCAAAAATGAGGAATTATAAAAGATATGATGACAGAATATATGGAAAAAAAGAAAAAAAAAAGAATAATAATCATTATAATAATAAATTATTCATGATTTAAAGAGAAAACAAAAGCTAAGAATATTTGACAAATAGTAGAAACAGCAGAAAGTCTTGGGCAAGACTAGAATTGATGTGGAGATAACTTTTGGAAGGTATTTAATGATGATAGTGAAATGGGAAAAATTAATTTTAAGCTACAGCTAGATTTGAAGCAAGAAATTTTTAAGAGAACCAAAAGTAATAAAAATGTTAAGCAAATTTTTATTTATTTTTGATTACAATTCCTTTGGCATTTTTTCTCCCAACACTTTAATATAGAATTTAGTGTTTTCATAAAATATGCAGATCTGAATATTGAAGTGCAGCAAAGATTCCAATATTTTCTATTTAAAAGTTAAAATTGAAGTATTTCATCATAGTGATATAAGTACTTTAACTAAATTGGTTATATATAGGGCTGTTAAATTTATTGTAAATGAGGAGGCATCTGTCTCCTGTTAGTAAATCATGGTAAAGATTTCATTTAAAGATGATCTATAATATTGAAAATATAAATGTAAGATCTTAAGATTGCTAAATGTAACATCACATGATCACATTTCCTATATTAGCACATTAATTGTTGATAAACAGAGCAAAACTCTCCATACAGTATTGCCACCTGTGCTAAACAGAGTAATCAATGGATGCCAGAAGGCTTGTGCATAAAATCCCTATCTAATGCCTACTCATCCAATATCCCCAGACTAGTTTCTGGCTTGTGGCCTTCGTCAGTGAGGAGCTTTGGATCTGAGAGCACTGCATCTAGATCTTAGGATCTAATGCAACCCTCTAGCAATCACCTTTTATCTCTACTTAACTACAAAACTATGAGAATGAAATTGAAAACACAAAAAATATTTTCAATCTAAGCTCAATAGCTTATATAGTCATATGGGTCTGAACTCAGTTCAGCACCCATACATTTTGGTGTCTTTGGCTCTTTTACAACCATAGCCACCACTATCCTATTAGGCAGGATTGGTATTAAACCATTAAACATCACATGATCACATTTCCTATATTAGCACATTAATTGTTGATAAACAGAGCAAAACTCTCCATACAGTATTGCCACCTGTGCTAAACAGAGTAATCAATGGATGCCAGAAGGCTTGTGCATAAAATCCCTATCTAATGCCTACTCATCCAATATCCCCAGACTAGTTTCTGGCTTGTGGCCTTCGTCAGTGAGGAGCTTTGGATCTGAGAGCACTGCATCTAGATCTTAGGATCTAATGCAACCCTCTCACAACCACCTTTTATCTCTACTTAACTACAAAACTATGAGAATGAAATTGAAAACACAAAAAATATTTTCAATCTAAGCTCAATAGCTTATATAGTCATATGGGTCTGAACTCAGTTCAGCACCCATACATTTTGGTGTCTTTGGCTCTTTTACAACCATAGCCACCACTATCCTATTAGGCAGGATTGGTATTAAACCTTTAAATATCACATGATCACATTTCCTATATTAGCACATTAATTGTTGATAAACAGAGCAAAACTCTCCATACAGTATTGCCACCTATGTGACATGAAATATGTTGTTGAACATATACACTCTTGAAATAGAAGAAAGTTAATATTTCTTATCTTTAGAATAAATAAATAATTGAAATGGAATGTAATAAACATAAGTCTGTCTATTTGTTCACTTTGTTCTAAATGAAATACAATATTAATGATATTGTTCTTTTAGATTCTCAATATTTATAAGTTATATATTGCCAAAATAATCAATAACCAATGAGTAAGAGGATATTTTTAAATCAATTCCTCACGCTTTACTTGCCAGTACTTCAGATTTGCTCATATATAAGCATTTGAGTCGTAGGAATAAGAGGATTCCTTTTATTGCTGCATAAATACTATATCTTGTATTGGAGAGAAAGTATTCATTTATTATTAACATTCGCAAAGCGTATGCATAATTAGCTTAAAAGGCTGATATTTGAATGTATAAAATTTGAGATATAAATTTAAATTTAGATCACTGAATTCTTATATTCCATGCATATAAACAAATGATTATTCAACTTAAAGTATGATAACCAGTTATATTAATAAATATTTGAAATTAAACTGAGAGACTGCAAACCTCTTGCGCTTGTATTTAGGATTTGATCGCTATTAATAACACCTGATTGGCTAATAAGCGCGAGAGGTTTGCAGTATCTCAGTTTAATTTCAAATACTGTTTGCGCTTTATAAATTAAATATTATTAATAAATATTGTATAATTATATACTGTACTGGTCGAAAATGTATGTCCATCCAACAAGATTTAGAATCCAGGCAAAAGTACCTCGAATCCAATCATGTGCGAGATACACAGGTCAGGAGCAATCATGAATTCTAACCTATTTGCCCATTCCCCAAATCTATTACATTATGAACAACACTCACGGTGGTACCACATAAATTCATTACATCCTGGCCCGGTGCTACAACTTTTTACATGAGACTCAACTGGTGATGATGATGAGAGATTGAGTGAACCCCAAGATATTAAGTTGCAAGTATACATAAATATAATAATCAATAATGAGATTCGAACAACTGGATTAAGTTTAAAATTAAATATTTATTTCAACATAATTGATGATGATTTTAGATATATATAATTGACTCGACGCTTATAAAACTGTTTTGATTCTACACATTAAAGAATATTATTAAGATTATATTGACAAATATTAAGTTAGTGCGGCGGTTACAAGAGGCGGATTTATCGGAGTGGTTTGGTGGCCGTTTTACACATAAAATACATTTAAAAAGTTATAATAGAGTTTCGCTAATTAAAAGATTTTAATACATAAGTTTATAGTTTTATTTAGATTCTTTTAATACATAAGTTTGTTTTTATTTCGATATTTCATTTATCATAATTTCAATGCGGATACATTTTTGATCGGTAGTATAGAACATTATTTCTTTCATATTTTCAACATTTAACGATGGGATATAACGTAAACTCAATATTTGCGGGAAAAGTTTATTTCAGTAAAGAGGGAGGGCAGCTTCGCGAGAAGTTGGGTTTAAACACCAACCAATAGAGAGAAAACAATGTTTAATTATCGCATATTATTACGATTTACTTTGCTAAACAGGCTGGAAACTAACTGTAAGAGATGGCGGTGCTAGCATAATATCATCGAGAGGAAAGGGCACATTTGGCCAGGATAAGGTCATTCTCAAATTTGATATAACAATGGTGCGCGCCAGCTTTCTGCTGAAACGGTACAGGAAGAAAAAGGTTGGTAGGAAGATACTATAGGCCTGACCGCGGAAAACTATACATTGCTTCATCTACTCTAACCTGAATAATCTAGAAGTAAACGTCGACTTCTTTATGATGAGGATATGAACGACAAAACTTTGAATCCCTGGAGTGAAGTACAGGTGGTTCAAAGCAGTATATAATATATATACTTGGAGGAGAGAATGATTAGCGAAATGATCGTGATTTCCTGGAATGAGGTACAGGCGAATCAGATCGAAGCCGTATATGGCTTATAAATAATTAGATATATACTAGCAATGCTATCATAATAATATAAAATTAATAAATTTAACTATTAAAGAAAAGCCTTAAACGGTTTAACAAATACGTAATAACATGCGAGTATAATGACCTACGTAATATAAAGTCATTGATTATAAATTAACTAGTATTAATAAAGCTTGCATTGCTCCCTACTTTCTGAATCAATATTTAAACATAAGCAAAACTGTAAGAGTACAATTTATTAAACAAATTTAAGTTGCCAGTCTTTGTGGCGATGATGATCAATAAGAAATTTATAACACTAACGGACACCAATAGCCACCCCGGATTTCAAAAATATTTATATGTTTCGTATAAATTTACGACTAAACGTTTAGATAAAAAATATTCATTTAAAATATAACCCAAACTTACGAAGTATTTAAAATAATTAATAAGAACTCATTTTAACTCCTCACCCCTTCCCTGTTTAATAGAAGTTTGTAAGATTAAGTTTTTAGAGGCATTTATAAATAAAGGAAGAAAATATAAAAGTATTATTAAACTTAAATCATAACCGCACTAACTAATAAAAATAATAATAAGCGTGAGTTGGATTGCATTATTATTAGGCAGCAAAGAATTGATATAAACGGTTAACAAAGCTTTAAGAAAAACATTAAATATAACGAAATTATTATCTTACAAATTAAATTACAGTTAAAAGTGGATAAGGCGGTTATACAGTCTTTTGGCTGGTTACCTCAGGATTCTTTGGAAGTAGTGGCGAATCTGCTGCGGCAGGCGGTATTCTTTGGGGCTACATTGCGGCAAGGTTCGGCTGAAGACGGCGGACGGCAACTTGGTTCTCCCAAATTTCAAATGGACGTGAAGTCCCCTAGCAACGACTGACCCAACTCTAACATAATAGATTTGTAGCTTTATTTATATCAGTTTTTGTCCCCTTAGAGAATATTTATTCTAAAATAGATTTCCTGCCTCTAATGGATCTCTATTTTAGGAGATAACTGTCTAAAATCAATGGATCTCTATTTTAGGAGATAACTGTCTAAAATCAATTCAAATCAATTTCCTGCTTGGAAATGGATTTGAATAAAACAATGTTAATAGCTAACTAAAGTGCATTAGCTTTGTTTTAGTTTTTACTTTTTAAATTTTAATTTATAATTTCCTGGTTTAAAATCATAAGACCAACTCCCCACCCCCTTAATTATTTCAGATAGTTATCTTGAATTTACATTTTATGTTATGAAAAAATTATAACATATTAAAATATAAAAATACAATTTTTAAAAAAAATACAAAATTACCTAATATTTTTAATTACGTATATACGCTACTATATGTGTTTTACAAAAAACAAACATGATAGTACGTGGACAGTGGTAGAAGCGTGAAACTCGACCTTGAACTAAGGTCGACTGTTTCAATACATAGGTAAAAAAAAAAACCATTTGACCTGATTAATTGTCCTCCAATATGATGTATCAAAGTAATATCACAAGTCCGATTTCTATTCCTTGAATTGTAATTAGGCAATATTTTATTGTTTCAAATAAAGTAGAAGTATTGTGAAAAGTTATCCAATACTAAACACATTTTATTAATTTTGGTATTTTTCAAATATTAAAATTATCTTTTCATTTAGCAGGTATTTGATACTATAAGATATTATGAATAAATAGACACCAGTTTCTACCCATGATAATACAGTGCAAAATAAATCAATTTAAATCTTGTATTGAAATAGCTCGTCAATATCACAAAACTATATCTTCAGATGAAAATAATCATTATATACAATTTTCTGTTGTTAGCTTTTATATCCAATTATTAAAACCTAAGCGATATCCATTTTTAGTAAAGAAATATTCAAATAGTTTGGAAAATGAACTCCTTTAGTAAATTTTCATTTCCTTATCAAATTCTCCATAAATCTGTCTGGCTTTCTGGACAAGTATTTTTACCCCATCATTTTATATAGTTAATAAACAAATACTTTTAAAAATTAAAAAAAAATTAATGAAAAAACTTAGATTTGCTTCTATTGAATTAAAGATGTAAGAGAGAGTTCAAACCATTCAGTTTTATTTATAATCTTTTTAACTGATGTCATAAAAATTAAGATGACACTCTTTTATAACTACTATCAAATTTATCCAGGATTCCAAAAGTAAAATTTTATTACACAACTATAACAACAAATAAAAAATATTTCATAATTATTACATATAATAAATAATATTTCTGTTTTAAAAATACAAATAATATTCTTTTAATTCAACATAAACTAAGACAATTCATATTACATTTTTACACTACTATGCTGGAAATAGATATTTTATACAGATCTCTTGAATATAATATTACATATATCATATAAACAAAATAACAGACATACTTAAGACATTAAATGTTTATGTGTATTATTTCTAATTACTGTTATAACCAAGATACATATAAGAAAGAAAGAAAATAAAAATTTTATCAAAACTATAAACTTTATTACTTATATGTGCGTTTTTTAAAATGGATAAAATCCATTCATAATTTTTATATTGCTAATCATAATAAATATTTCTTGGTTTAAAATTCTTATTATCATAGTAACATTTTTCAATACTCCTAGGCCAATACATTACTATTAAAATTAATTTAAAAAAATAAATTATATTTGACATTCCACCACATATTGAAATTTACTTCAAATTTCAGTAGATACAACATTTACACTGTAACAGTATGAGTTGAGTTCAATGATGAGGACTAATATATATACATATAAAATTGGTCACATTTTGATTTATCAAAATTTTTGTAGTAAAATGTATCAGATTAAGGTATATTTGTGAATAAACCATACTCTGACCAGGATAAATGTTTAAACAGCCTTTACATTAGAAGCCAAAATTTACCCACTGGAATATAACTAACTATAAGCCATTGAACATATATATATATATACGCACACACTTTTGTGAACATATAAATATATATATACAGCCCCACATTTATGGGCCAGAACTTTATATGTGAATTTTTATGTATAATTTTTACTGTCTATGTGTATAAATCTTGAATATAACTTTCTTTTGAGTAAAATGATATATTTGTAAGGTGGAGCCAAGAAAATTGCTTAAATATCAAATGTTTTGAAGTTTGCTTTTATGAATTGAAAGTTTATAATACTTTTTTCAAATATAGAATAAAATTAGTTTTGCTTTATTTCCAGAATGGCAGAAATCTATATAGATGGAGCCTTAATCTAAATTTTTGGGCTGACTAACTTTATTACTGTAAAATATATCTTTAGCCCAACTTATTCATATACATTTATCTCTAGAAACTAGTGTTAGATTTTGAGCATGAATAACGAATTTTAAAATGATCCTAAACACTCATATACATATGTTGCAGGCATATAAAGAAAATATATTGTAGAAAGCAAAAATTATGTAATATTCTTTTAGTGATTAAATAAACAAAGGTGAAAATAATAAAATACTGAAGTTATGACATATTTGTTTAAAATAAAAAAAGATAATCTAGGTCAATCTAAAGTTTCAAGCTTATTATTTCACCTATACAGTTATTATCAATGATTGATTATTTCTTTGGCTGCTATAATAAACTTGCATAATATCCATTGACCAGCAAGTAATATAGGTTAATTAAATAAAAAAAAAAGAAATATGAAATATTAAAGATATACGTATACAGAATGATATTTTTTGATAAGTTTTACCTAGATTTGAAATATCAATCAGTATATACAATATTTTATATTTTTAAATATAGGTATTTTCTTTAATTGTTTGCTTGCAGGAAATGATTACTGTAATCCATTTATTTGCAGTCTGGTGATAGTCTTTTTCTCACTTTTTATGCTATATTATTATTATTATTATTTGCTGCAGAAAGGAGTTTCTGCTAACTAAAAGAAGATTTTTTGATTCCTCTTAGAGGCCTTAAAGGAACTGAGCAGGTCAAATCCTAATGTCCATTTCATATGTTTTTGTCGTTGCAGCTGTTATTACTATATGATTATTCATATGGTATTCGAACATGGATTGACTGCTCACCAACATACCTTAACCAGCATAGTGAGTTTGTTGGCTTTTCACCTCTGAGTTTAAGATCAAGAAATACAGGTCTTCTCAATTGCCTGATAGCTCTTAACTGAAATTTCAGTTGAGTTTTTTTGAAGGCAGAATGAATGTGTATGTGAATGAAAAAAAAAATTACAATCATGACAGACAAAAATAAATCATGGCTCTTAACCCCAGAAGACTATAAAGTCACCAGCCAAGAGGGTGCTAAGAATCCCTTGGTTGCAGACCCAGGCTGTCATATGATGACTTTTCATTTAGGTATTTACAACTGCAGATCACTTTCAAGTAAAGGAAAATTGCAACAATTGGAAGAACTATCTCATATTAAATGGGACATTATTGAACTTTGTGAAGTTAGAAGAAAAGGTAAAGAGGCAATGTAAAAAGTGGTATATGTGCTCTACTATAAAGGCACAAATATTGGAAGTATAAGTGGAGTAGGATTAATTATAAATAAAAAATGGAAGAACAATATTGTAGAGATTGATAGTTTATCAGAGAGTTACAAGGTTAGTTATTCAACTTAATAGCAGATCCCAAATGCAGATAATTCGAGTTTATGCCCAACAAGTTGAGAAAGAACAAGATTTGTGCAGTTTGCGGAAAAAGAAAAACTTTATATTATGAATTCTTTTTTTGAAAAAAATATTAAAAGGAAATGGACACGGAAGCCTTCAAATGAAGATACAGCAGAATTGGATTATATTTTGACTAACAGAAAATACTTATTTTAAGATTGTAACATTCTTAATAAATTCAATACAGGATGTGATCATCAATTAGTGAGATGTAAGATACATGTTAATGCAAAAAGAGATTGACAAAAAATTATAAAAAAAAAAAAAACAATTTTTATAATTGATATTTGTAATCTTCAGAAATATTCTAATGAATTTAAATTAGCACGTATAAATAATTTTCAAATATTAGCACATTTTGAACATGATTCAGATTTGAATGAAATCAATAGGAAAATAACTGGCACATTTTTAAAAACTGCAACAAAGATACTTGGCAGAGAAAAGCAGCAATTGGCCAATAAAATTTCTATTGAGACTAGAGAATTTATGAAGAAAAGAAGGAATATGAAAATGTATAAAAATGATACATTAAGAAGGATTGAATATTTAGAATTTTGTAAAATGGTGCACAAAAGAGTTGACAATGATATTAGAAAGTGTAATTATGAACTAACAAGGAAAGTTATAGAAGTGAATAAAAGTCTCAAATGTGTAAAACAACATGTTGGTAAACCATCAAATATTGCCTGTTTTAATAACATTTTGGTATTGGTAAGAAACTTATATCTCTAATAATAATAAAAAGATAAAACTATTACTAAAAAGAAAGATGAAATCACAAAATGTGTTGAAAAGTTCTATCAAGAATTATATAGTAATAAAGAACAAGTTCCTCCTACAATTATTATATCTTCTGAATTGCCCAGGATTTTAAATGAAGTAAGACATGCATTAAATTTATGAAGAAAGAAAAAAGCTCCAGATAATGATGGAATTGTAAGCAATATCTTAAAAGAAGCAAGTGAAGAAATATAATTTTTTTTGGTAAAGTTATATACCAAATGTCTAAATGATAAAGATATATCAGATGATTGGAAGAATGCAGTATTAATATTTAAAAAAGATGATAAAGAAGATATTAAAAATTACAGTTTTATTCAAAATTTTTACCAAGATAATTACAACTCATCTACAGAGAACTTTGGATTTCAACCAACCAAAAGAATAAGTTGGATTTAAAAATGGTTTTAGTACAGTAGATCATATCAAAGTATTGAGACAAGTTATAGAAAGGACCAATGAATATGAATTGCTATTGTGCTTTGGATTTGTAGATTATGAAAAGGCATTTGATTTTATAAGCATTTTTTCAGTGATTAAAGCATTCGAACATCAAGATATAGACCCAGAATACTATCATATTCTGAAGAATATTTATAAAAATGTAACAGCAAGAATTAGAATTCATGATACTTGAAAGTTAACATTGAGAAGAGTGTAAGACAGGATGACTCCATGTCTCCAATACTTTTTATAACAATTTCTCAAGAAGTATTTTGTGGATTAAAATGGGAAGTTAAAGAATAAATTGAATGGAGATTATTTAAGTCATTTAGATTTTGCAGATGATGCAGTTGTTTTCGCAAATAATGCTTTAGAGCTGCAAGAAATGTTGCAGGAGTTATCAGATGAAAATAGGACAGTAGGACTAAAGATAAATGTTAAAAAGTCTAAAGTAATGTTTAATGGATTTTCTCAAAATATGAAAATAAAGATTGATTATGATGAGTTAGAAGAAGTTAACAACTACAAATACTTTGGTCAGATTATTAATACAGATGGAAACATAATGGATGAAAATAATCATAGAATTAAACTTGGTTGGAATGCTTTTGGTAGAAATAACTTGATACTAAAAGGAAATATGCTTATATATTTGAAAAGGAAGGTTTTCAATAAGTTTTTTTTTTATGGATCTGATACTTGAACACTTAACAGAAGAACAATACAGAGACTTCAAAGAACTCCTAAAAGTATGGAGAGATGCATGTAATAAGAAATTGAAAACAAAATACACGAGTAAGAGAACAAACAGGTATTACTGACAGTGTTGAAAGAATTAAGAGACAAGTGGAATTGGATTGGACATATTGATAGAAGAGATGGTAATAAATGGATAATTGAAATCTTAAATGGATTTCCAAAAGGTTGTAAAAGACCCAGAAAGAGATCATGTATGAGATAGATGGATGAAATAAGGATATGTAGGGGTGATGTGGAGAAGAGAGACTAGAGATCAGACAAAATGGATTGAATTTGGAGACTTTCATTCTGCAGCAGATTGGTAATGGTTGATGATGATGATTATTATTATTTGTGGGAGAGTTTTGCTTTCAGTATAAGTAATCCTTATATTTATGGTTTCTTATTGAATCATATGGTGAAATTTTTTTTCTTTCATAGACAATCAATTCCAGTGGGCTTTTTTATGCTATATTTGATATTACATGTTGTTCAATTGATTTCAAAGAGAATAAAGAAGTTGATAATCCATGGTGAGATGTTTTACCCATATATATTGATTAAAATATCTGTTAAAAATACTGTTCTTTATATTGTTTAGATTTAAAAAGATATTAATATTTACAATCTCTTTGTAGTTGATTCTATAGTATTTTCCATTGACTTTTTATATTCAGCTTTCTTGATTAGGTAAATCTTTTCAATTCATACAAATACTTAACAATAATTTCTTTTTCCAAAAACTGAGCTCAGCAAACTCAAACAGAAAACAGATTTAAATTTGAATGATGACAACAACTATTTAAATTGGTGAAACTTCTTTTTTATATACCTGTTTGTTGGTAATGTTAATTGCTAATTTACTAGAATATTTAATCCTTAATTGATTTTTGTAAATCTAAAGTACAAGTTATTTTTTTAAAAGTATTTCAGATTTAATTATTTGAATATTCTATAAAGATTATATAGCAAAATGAAATACTCTTCAATTTTTTATCTTTTACAATGCACTTACTAATTTATAATCTTGCATAAAAGTTTTATAGCTAATACTTTCTGTATCTTAGATCATCAAAAGAATAACTTGCATCTATATACAATGAGATCAAAGCTCAATATATGTATATATTATTAGAATGAACTCTGATTAGGGTAGACATATTCTAACAATAATGAGTGTCATAAACCATCCTATAAATAGAAAAGATATTTGTTGTTGGTTTATTTTTGTTTTTTGATGAAAAAAAAAAGTATTATATAATGAAAAAAATAAAATAAATGGAAAGTAGAAAAGTGGAAATGGTGATTAATAATTTTGAGTTACAAAAAATATATTAATAAAAGTTAAATTTAAAGCAACATTGAAAAGAAATTAACAGAAAAATGATAAAGTTTAATAAATCAATGTTGTATGGATAAAAAAGAATGTCAGAGGAAAAGATGATTTAAAAAATACTTATAGATGAGGATAAGGAATAAGTAATGTGGATGAGAACAGGGTACATAAATTTATTTTCAACAACAAGCACAATTATTTTATAAAGCTGATGAATTAATTAAAATACTTTTATTTTATTGACTTTAAATTATTGCAATAGACTGTTTATTTATAATTAGAAAAAAAAAAATATAAAGCATTAAGCTTCCATAACTTTTTAAAAAGACTTGATTGTTTTTTTTTTAATTCATTTTCAATCTATATGGGATAAATATATATAAAAAATATTTTTGATGTTTCATTATTTATTTATTTTTTTAAAAAAGGATTTTTTTTCTTTTATTATAGTATGATATTTTATTCTGGTTATTACTAGTTATGTGCTAAGTAATTTATACTGAAACTTGTTATGATAATTTTTAATAGTTCTGGACATGTCAAATGAATTAATTGAAAGAGGAAATATTAATGTATTTATTTATCCCAGATCAAAGATTTTTTAAAAAGAAATTATTGGAGAAAGAGTTGTTTTGATATGGTTATATTTATTTATAATATGCATACATATTTGTGTGTGTATATATGTTCGTGAAAATGTTTGTTTATACATTATTTCTTTTAAACTAACTAGTTTTGAAGTAGAGGGGAATGGTGATGGTATGAAATATAATAAAGACATATTTTTCAATCTAATCCTGATAGAGATATTCATATGTATGTTGGTATTTGTAAGAGTGTGAATATATGTAAGCTTTGTGTAATGATGGTATAAATATATTAGAAAACTAATTAATAAGAAAAATCAAAATAAATGTGCTTATGCACAACTATAATCTATAAATTAAATACAACTTAACACTTTTGAGAACTTACAGTGTTCTCATATTCATAGCAAGATGAAGTTGGATAATAATGAAGAGATGAGCGTAATTGTATAGGGTTGATAGCATTTGTATTATTGGCTATATAGCAAGCCTCCCTGATTTTTCTCTTTAAATTGTTTCTTTTAAGGTACTGAATGAATTGCAGAGGAGGGGATAAATTGATGTCCTCTCACTTTTTAGTGCTCAGTGAATATAAAGCTATGTTCTGCCTTGTTTGAGGTTCTTTCATATAAATATTGGTGTTGGAAAATGTGTATAGACAAGGATGGTCGGGATTCACCATAATAGATTGATTGACATCCAATTTGGGGGCATTTGATTTTGTAAATGTTGCTAGGGTTAAATTCAGGTTCAGTCCTATTTTTAGAGTTGTTCCAAAGTCTGTTGGTTGAAGGGGAATTGTAGAAAGGAAGGTGCCCCCCTTCAACCATTAGACTATTCAACAACTCCAAAGATATCCCTAGCATTGTTTACCAAATCAAATGTTTCCAAACTGAATGTCAATCAGTCTATTGTGGTGAATCCATTGCATCCTTGTCTACACCTTTTTTCCAGCACCAATATTTATACAAAAGAGCATCAGACAAGCCAGAACATAACTCTCTATTTCTTGAGCGCTAAAAGGTGACAGGACATCAATTTATTCCCTCCACAACCATTTAGTACATCGAAAGAAATGATTCAAAGAGAAAAATCAGGGAGGCTTGTTGTATAGCAATAACATGAATGCTATCAACTGTACAGACTCATCCTTTCCTCTTTCCAAAAAATGGATGCTCTAATTTAAATAAGTAACAGTGAATTTTAATAAATTTAAATTTCATCAATCATATAGAATTACACTCATCTCTCCATTATTATCCCACTTCATCTTGCTATGAATATGAGAATGCCATATGTTCTCGAAAGTGCTAAGCCATATTTAATTTATAGAAATAAGAAGCTTCTCTATAATTATGTGTAAGGGCAATTGTTATGTTTAGTACATTTCATATAGAAGAAGTATAAACAGTTTATTTCATTAATAAAAACAGCAAATTATTGACAAAGTAGAATAACTTTCCATATTATAAAATTCAATTTGATAATCAAGTTTCAATAAAAATTTATAATAGATTTTTTTTTTTTACTTGATATAAGTTCAATTAAAAATATGTAATTACTTTAATTGCAATGAATTCACAAATATATTGATTACCATACTTAGTAATTTTAAGAAATTTTTATCATAACTGTATTTGGTTGTTGAAAGAATTACAAACATATCTTATCATTAGCATGTGATAATGTAAACCAGCAATCATATGATTATCTTTGTTTTCATTTAACATGTACTTATAGGAATAATTTTCTTCACTCTACTTTAGAGTCATTTATTATAAATTTGATTAATCAATGAATACCATATGATAATGCTTCATTATTAGTCATAAACTAATCAGAAAATGTGAATAAAATAGCATTGGATATGGATAATTGGAATAGCACTACCACCTAGTTTATATGGCCACTCAAGTTTGCAATTTGATGATTTTGGAATAGAATGAAGAAAGTTGGCTTTCTACTGTATATGATGTTTTTTTTTTAATATTGTTATTAGCACTTAATTTTTTTTTTTAGATCTTGTTTAAATTTGGGTTTATGTTATTGTTAAGATAGTCTCATTAGCATCTGTATTTGAAGATAACATAGTTAATAATTATTATAAATTAGTAATGCATATTATTTATAAACGATAGATAAAATAAACACAGCATTAAATTATTAATTTTATACTTTTTCTCCAAAAGAAAAAATTACAAAAATAAAGTTAAATAATAAAATACTAGAAATGAGTTTTGTGATACAAATCAATTCAATCTTTAGTCTGCTTTTGACATCTTGTGAAACTATCTTTTAACTTCTGCAGCATAAAATAATGGTAGCACTTTATTTATTTTGACTATATTTATATTTATTTTCTTCCAATGATAATACCTTTTAAAAGTATTTTGATAAGATATAAACATTATATAATTTAACTGAAATTATAATTATGTGATTGAAAGTTTTTATCAAAACTTTTTTTTTTAAAAAGTATACATATATATTTTTAAAATTATTTTTTTCAATTTTCTTTTTACCAGTTTTTTTTTTTTTTTTAAACAATTTTTTTAATTTCTAATTTTTTTTTATAACACTTAACATATCTTAAAATTTATCTTTAAAAATTGGCTTTTTTTTTTTCAATTTTTTTTTTCTATTATACCCACACCCTTTTTTTATTTAATGAATAGTAATATTTTATTATATATTTTATTTAGTATCTTGTTTAGTGTATAATCTTTTGGTGAAAGCAAGTCAGAAAATATTTTTTTACTGTTTCTGACAACTATTTTATAGCTCAATAACTAAACGAATAAAGTTATTTATTGCATTTCATTTACAAAATATAATTTATTCTTTATCTTTAATTTCATTTTTAAATTTCTTATTGTTAATTTAAAATCATACAAAATGTGTGTTACCAAATTGAAATAGTGTGAAATTGGCCTATTAACCTGATGAACATTATTTGATATTGTAACTGTATACATATATGCTGTTATATTGCTCTCAAATGAAAATATATATATATATAAAAAAACAATAAATAAAATTTATTTAAATTGATATTTAAAAAAAAGTGCACAGATATATAAAGTGCACAGATAATAAACTGATTAAAGAATTATTTAAAGTTAAAAGTGATCAAGGAAAAGTTAAAAACCTAAAAAAAGATTATTTTAAGAAGGTAAAAAATAATAATGAAAACTCAATTTTTCTTTTTTAAAGTTATTTTTAAACTATAGTAGGATGGAAATGAATTTCTATCGAAATGTAATGGCAAACAGGCCCTTGGTGCTTTTAACAGATTGTAAGTCAGATAAGAGAAATTAAAATTACTAGTGATAAGGAAATATTGGTGTTTCCTGCTCTAAAGTAAACTAACCAATAAAGATGTGTATAAACACAGTCTAGAGAGAAAAATCATCACCAATGAGAACCATGCTAAGCCATGAGAGATTGATCCTGCAATTCAGTGATAAGGGATGCGAAAATATAAAATGAAGAATTAGATTACTTTTATGAATGATTTGATTAAAAATATTTTTGTACCTGTATTGTGGACCTCCACGATGTAGGGGTCATGCAATAGACTTCATTCTCTCAGTTGCACTGGGTGGGGCAGCCTCCAGTGTAGCAACTTCCAAAGAATAACAAAAACAGATCAGTCTCCAAAAAAAAAAGATAATCTAATCAATGACAGACAAATCTTTAAACTGGACATTTAGCACATCAATGACCACAAAAATGGCTTTCAACAAACCTCCAGCAGTCCGGAGAATTCATAGAAATATCATGGAAAATATGACTTTTTTTAAAATGAGATTTGAATATTAATTATCTAAAATACGAACTTTCAATTATTAAACCTGAATGTTATTTCTCCTAAAGAAAGTCTCTTATTTGACAATTATATTAAATTTTAAATTATTTATTAAATATTTTATGACTAACATGTTTGCCATTGTCATTTCCATTTTCGTTAAATTAAATTAATAAATTTAAAGTTGGGTGTAAATGACTGCATAGAGTTAATTTTGGGCTATTTGTTTCATAGTTGAATCGATGCTGGTGAATGGATGTACCCATGTTTTATGTCAAGATAATCTGGGGAGGCACATTGATTTCTCATTCCCTTGTGTCATGTTAGCATACAGGGTATATCACTCAACTGAATGCATGGCCCACGACGAGATCATTCTGTTTCTTTAATAATATCAGGTTACAGATGTAAATTCCTGTAATTGTTTGATATTGTATGTGCAGTAATAAATGTTTTGTTTCATTAGTTCTGGCAGTGACTTATTTTATTTTTATTAATTCTATTTGGAATTAAAAAAATTTAACTTTGAAATGTTATACTATAAAACTCAACTTCTCCATGAACTAGTGACTAGGGCTATCGCTCACATTAAAGTTGAATGTCATGCCATATGTGTCTGCCTATTTTATAAATTTTTCTAGGTTTAAATAACCTAGTGGAGTTCTGGTAAGGCAGATAGGGGTAGAGAGGGTGCGGATCATTATAATATGTTGCATTCAAGTCACATATGTGTTTATTCTTTAATATCTATGTTGTAATCATTATTTAAAATATAATTTTTTAAGTAGGAACCTAGTTTGCAGATTTTTAGTACAGTCTAGGGATTATTCGTAATAGTATACTTTGATTTGCTATTGTTTTGTTTTTTGTCCACTTAGTTTTCTTTGAATATTATAATACATTTTAATCAATAAACATTTTTTTTTAAAAAAAGTAATATATCATGAACAAATCAAATAACAATTATTATTATTATTTAGAGGCATTTAAATAAAAAGAATAAATAATCTATATTAAGCAAAATAAAATCAAGTTGTTAAAATGTTTAAATAACATCTCTTGTAATTTTTTTTACAAATAGACTGAAGTTTTTAATTAAATAGTTTTAAAAATTAACTATATGTAAGTATAAATTATAATATATGTATATAGATAGATAATATGTAATAAAATAAATTCTACAAGAGTATGTAGATAATTATCAATTATTACGGTAATAATTTTGGTATAAAACAATATTTATTACTTTGCATCGGCACTAAAAGGAAAATATATTTTTTTAATATTAAAAATATGATATTAGTAATTAATAGAGTTGGGGAAATAAATATAAATTAAAACAAAAAGTAAAAAAGTTTTTTTTATATATAAAAGATCGGACATGCCAACCTTTTATATCTTTCAATATTTATTGAAGAGTTTTAATGCACAAACACACATCCCATATTGCCATGGCATTCTGTAGATGTTTAAAGACAAATATACAATTTTAATTGCTAGATATTATAGTATTGTTACACAATCTTTTTATTTTATGAAGTTTTTTTTTTTTTTTAAAATTAAATTGGAAAAAGTAATAAGATTTGATAATGATTAATATAATATTCTAGGATCTTCTTTGGGTTTTTTGATAGAAATGATTAAGTAACTTATAAAGGAAATGTTTGAGTTTAAATGCCTATTTATTTTTTTTTTTATTGTCAGAAATAGGTAGCAATTGCATTTTTTATGTAAGAAATTTGAAATAAGGAGAAGAGGCTTCATTACATTAGTATAGTTGATAATATGATAGATGATTTTAATAAAGTATTCAATTATGATTAAAAAAATTCTTAGAAAGTTGAGTGAAAATAAATATAAATCTAACTAAAATAGTGGAAGTAATTGGAGAAAACAACTATTTAAGAGGAATTACTGGAGAGATAGTTATAGAATATATTAATTCTTTTAAATATTTGGAAAGTTGGTTAACCTGATAATGGAAATAGTGAAAAGGAAATTAGAATGGCAATTGCAATTATTATACCAGATTTTATAATATTATTTTGAGATTGTTTGAAGTAGGATTTAAAAAATAAGCACATAGGGTATAGAACATAGTATTATCTGAAACAGAATCTTGAATAATTAGAAAAGGGAGGAAGCTTTAGCAATGTTGATTGGAAAAGTTGCATTAATAAAATTAGCAACGTTAAAGTGATGAAAAGAGCAAGTGAATTTTTTTTAAAAGAAATAAAGTAAAAGATCATTTAAATTGAAGTATACAATTTATCTTTGAATTTAACTAATGTTGATAATGGTAACTCTGTGATTATTGTTAAAGGCAATTTGTTAGAAAGTTATTCTGCTGTATTAGTATTTTAAACTTACCATGCATTTTAGTTGCAGAGTTTGAGTGGTTTGATGACTAGGCCAAAGACATACTCAGCTATATATTTGAAGATTTAAAAAATAATAATTTTTTCTTTATGAGCAGGTAAAACACTTACGATAAAATTAAAATTCTGGTTTGTTTTTGTAAAATAGATACAATACTTGTGTATTAGACCTGCTACGCCTTTTCACATTCAATCAATCCCCTGATAATTTTCTAATCTTGTTATCTGACCAAATAACATGTATACTTGGGTCTTGTATAAACTTAAAATGATAAATTCATCAAAACAGACCATATATATGCTCATGATATTTTCACAAGATTTACAAATTTATCGACAGTCTGAATACATAAAAAGGCATAGCAGTTCTAATATATGATTGTAATTGACCATATTAAATCTAACAATACTAAAAATATGAATTTCACACAAAAATATATCTGAAAAAGTTTTATGCAATTCCCAAATGTTACTTTAAATACAGGTGAAACAATCACTGAATTACAAAACGCATAAATTTCAAAATGGAAACAAAGTAAAATTTTTTATTTTTCCCAAAATGGAGACTTACTTAACACATGATTGTGCGATATAAAACCTACATGGGATCTTCACTAATAAATGATAAATGTATTTTTTTTTTCAAAACTAAAAAAAAATCTATTTAAAATTACTACACTTTTATTATTTTTTAATGTGGTGGGCTAATTTTTTTGATATTGTCCAGTATGATTCATTTCTCTTCCACATTTTGTTTGATGGCTTTTATTGGAGTTACCACTGTTCTACCATGAATTCTCATGATGAAACACTTGTTGGTCTCTCTGCACAAGCCACCAAACATCCACTGTTTCAGACGGATTTGTCCAGTTTCGGTTTTTTTTTGTTTTTGTTCAAAAAGCTCTCATCAATTTCAACAATTTTGTTAGGGCCTCCAATTTTACGTGTTTTCTCTGCTAAACCAAGCTCTGTTTTCCACCATTCTATAGATGTTAAGTTGCGAGCCCAGATCATCAAAAATGGAATTCTGGAATCCTCCAATCACGTTCCCTTATGAAGATCTATTTTATTAATCCTCGAACATTACAATGCCATTGCTTGTCTGAAGTGTGGATGTATAAGACCACATTTATCTCAGTAGTAGTTAAACTCCAAATGTTTATTTATCATTTTATACTGTTTTAAAAAAGAAAAAAAAATGGTAGTATTTACCAGAAAATTGGGAAAAAAATAAATCAGCACTGAAATAAAAAAACACTTTGAAAAGAATTTGTCTGAACGAAATCTGGACAATAAATGAAAGTGTAAATTTATCACATTTTTGGATGAGATTGGATGAAATTGCAGAGTTAGACATTTATCACGAATGTGAAAAGGCGTTCTATCTCCTATGCTGTAGGACTAATACATAATTACCGATATTTTATATAGTAGTAATATATTTATTAACTTTTTTAAAATTTATTTTAATGTATTTGAAATAAATGTAGCTTATTGTTTTACTATATTTATTACACAAAAAATGTAAACCATATTTATAATTTAAAGCAAAAGTTTATCTGTTATATATATTATGTTTTTGTACACTTGCATTTATTATTTCCCTTAAAATGAATGATGTAAGTAAGACAATATTTATTCTATAAGTAGAACTTTATTTTAAGGTGTGAATTTAATTTCTATTGAAATATATTAGTTAAACAGTCATGACCCAATCATTATATTATATAACAATCAATCTTATGTGTATAATAAATGTGTGTAATGATAGACATGATATATAATTGATTACTCATAAGAGTTTACTTATATGCATGATAATTGAGAGATCTGGAGATTAAGTTTATGTAGACAAATGGATCATTTGTAAGAACCAATGGTTAATAATATCAAGAGATGCCCTTGCTTTATCTAGTTATGAAATGAAACCTGTTTGTATCTTTTTTTATTAAGTACCATCTAGTTGTTGCTATATCAATAATTATACTAGCTGTTAATAAAAAAGAATAGATGAACAAGCAACACATCATTAGACAAATATTCAATGAATTTTAGAGTTTAGATAAAATCAAGACTTATCATTGATATAATACAACACCATTCCATACTTTCTGCATTAGTACTATGTACTATTTCTAGGTCTGGTAATTCTTTGCAGTGAATTGGAGTTGTTATAATATTGTCAAAAAAACTCAGGCTCGCCTATGCCAGGCTTTATTATCTGATATATTAAGATTTTTTGTCACTATGTTTTATCAAATGATTTCTATAGCAGATTATGGTTACAGCATTGTCTGACAACAAATGCATTGATCTGATATTTATGTTATTGTTATTAGCCTTTCTATGATAATCTTTGGGTCCTTTTGAAATTATTGTTGGTAAAGACATTCAATTCCTGATCCAATTCAACGAATATACTGATTAGTTATCTATAGAATTAAAGCAATAACTCTTTGAAATAATCAGTTTTTAAATAAGATTGGCAACTAAATCTCAAGTATTTTTGTTTTTTGGATATGTTGTAAAAGCACAATTTTCCTAATGTTAATCTATTTAGCATGAATGATGCATTGTCTATGAAATGACTATAACTTCTTTGAATTCTATTTGTAATTATTATTTTGCAATCTACATATAATTACCTGCCAACATTAATGATTTGCATATAATATATATATATATGACAATAGATGGCGTTATACCAAAAACACCTTCAAGCGTTTGTTTACATAAACGTCAGAGCAAGTATTTCACTATCTCTAACTTAATTTCCACCTTCAGATCATGATTTCAAGCTATTTGCTATCGTCAGTGAAGGACAGGATTAAGAAACTAGATCTAAAACACAAACTCTGAGCGTTTAAGAAACAGTTTCTATTCAGCATGCAAGCGTGAATCTTTTAGACACGTAATGTCTTCAAACTCAGCATAGCATGCCAGATAGCTACATGGGTCTGATATCAGTTCAGCATCACCACATAGTAGAAGTCTCTGCAATATATATCATTGCAAGAAAGACCTCAAAGGTACATTTATGAAAAACAAAAAGCACAAGTTAAAAACTTGCATACGCTTGTATTTATGACAATAGATGGCATTATACCAAAAACACCTTCAAGCGTTTGTTTACATAAACGTCAGAGTGAGTATTTCACTATCTCTAACTTAATTTCCACCTTCAGATCATGATTTCAAGCTATTTGCTATCGTCAGTGAAGGACAGGATTCTAGATCTAAAACACAAACTCTGAGCGTTTAAGAAATAGTTTCTATTCAGCATGCAAGCGTGAATCTTTTAGACACGTAATGTCTTCAAACTCAGCATAGCATGCCAGATAGCTACATGGGTCTGATATCAGTTCAGCATCACCACATAGTAGAAGTCTCTGCAATATATATCATTGCAAGAAAGACCTCAAAGGTACATTTATGAAAAACAAAAAACACAAGTTAAAAACTTGCATACGCTTGTATTTATGACAATAGATGGCGTTATACCAAAAACACCTTCAAGCGTTTGTTTACATAAACGTCAGAGCGAGTATTTCACTATCTCTAACTTAATTTCCACTTTCAGATCATGATTTCAAGCTATTTGCTATCGTCAGTGAAGGACAGGATTAAGAAACTAGATCTAAAACACAAACTCTGAGCGTTTAAGAAACAGTTTCTATTCAGCATGCAAGCATGAATCTTTTAGACACGTAATGTCTTCAAACTCAGCATAGCATGCCAGATAGCTACATGGGTCTGATATCAGTTCAGCATCACCACATAGTAGAAGTCTCTGCAATATATATCATTGCAAGAAAGACTTCAAAGGTACATTTATGAAAAACAAAAAACACAAGTTAAAAACTTGCATACGCTTGTATTAAGATGGCGTTATACCAAAAACACCTTCAAGCGTTTGTTTACATAAACGTCAGAGCGAGTATTTCACTATCTCTAACTTAATTTCCACCTTCAGATCATGATTTCAAGCTATTTGCTATCGTCAGTGAAGGACAGGATTAAGAAACTAGATCTAAAACACAAACTCTGAGCGTTTAAGAAACAGTAATCCTGTCCTTCATTGACGATAGCAAATATCTTGAAATCATGATCTGAAGGTGGAAATTAAGTTAGAGATAGTGAAATACTCGCTCTGACGTTTATGTAAACAAACGCTTGAAGGTGTTTTTGGTATAACGCCATCTATTGTCATAAATACAAGCGTATGCAAGTTTTTAACTTGTGTTTTTTGTTTTTCATAAATGTACCTTTGAGGTCTTTCTTGCAATGATATATATTGCAGAGACTTCTACTATGTGGTGATGCTGAACTGATATCAGACCCATGTAGCTATCTGGCATGCTATGCTGAGTTTGAAGACATTACGTGTCTAAAAGATTCATGCTTGCATGCTGAATAGAAACTGTTTCTTAAACGCTCAGAGTTTATGTTTTAGATCTAGTTTCTTAATCCTGTCCTTCACTGACGATAGCAAATAGCTTGAAATCATGATCTGAAGGTGGAAATTAAGTTAGAGATAGTGAAATACTCACTCTGACGTTTATGTAAACAAACGCTTGAAGGTGTTTTTGGTATAACGTCATCTATTGTCATAAATACAAGCGCATGCAAGTTTTTAACTTGTGTTTTTTGTTTTCATATATATATAAGCTCATACTTCATGATTAGCATGCCAGTGCAACAAACTTTTTTAGAATGAAAATTTCTTTGTTGTGCAAGTCCAGCATCATAGAGTTAATAATAATTTAATAAATTATGCTATAAGTGATCAAAGAAAAATAAATTTAAGTCATTATATTCATTAGATTTTAGTTTCAGCACTATTTGAAAGTTATGAACATGAAGATAAAATTGGGGATGTTGAACATTTCCTTTTTTGCACATTGTTGGAACAAATGTCATTTCTTATATTATTGGTAGTACATTTATTAAATAATGGACATATTGAGTAGAGTTTTACAAATGAGTGCTTTTGCTTTGCTATTTTTAATTTTTTATATAATGCTGATACCACAGAACATTACATATTTATTGTTCTATCTAAAAATATTAAGTGAGACAATTGTTTTAATATTAATCATTAGGTATAGGTATAAACTACATGAAATCCATTATGATATCAAAATTCGTAGTAGCATGAATCCTATAAACAATAATTTAAACTAAATCACAGTGTAATAAATTGTATATAAGAGTTTGGATTATAGTTTTCAACAGAAGTAATATTTGAACTAAAAAAATACTTTTATTGAAATTAATTCTAATTTAATGACATTCATTCCACTATGAGTATGATATTTTGATTATATAAATTTTCAATGTTTTAAACTTTTTTTTTTAGAAATGTTGCTTACATGTTGTGTGTGTATATATACATTATATAAACATTGTTTTTTCAGAGTGTAACAGCTTTTGGTCGTATGATGATTGAGCAGTCCAAGAATATTGTTGAATCAAAGTATACAATAGCAAATGGTTACAAAAAAGATGCTAAGGTTTGAATTGATCATTATTATTTTTATTTTATAATAGAAATTTTTTATATTCCAGAAATCTAAATTGAATATATTTAATAAATTTATTATAGATTAAATCATTAATTTTTTTAGTTATTTTAGATTTTTAAAAAAAAATTGTGTAGGATAAACTGTTTATTTATTTTGCATATAAAGAAGTAAATTTATACTTTGATATGCAAATGTATATATGTTATCAATACAGTGTGTACATGTTTGTCATACACAATATATTTTTGATTTTATGTATAAACAACAGACAATAAGCCTCTTCGTCATTTGAATATTTTAAAATAAAATTTCACACTGTAATGCTTATATTTTAATATTCTCGTTTTCAATTATTCATGCTAATAACTGCAACAAATCTCATTTGTTTATTTTATTCACTTTTTTAAAATCTCAGACTTTTCTGTTCTCACTTTCAGTTTTAAGGGTTTTTTTTTTAATGAATTATTGTAGATTTTGTGTTCTTCACTGTTTTTGTTTTGCATTGTTACTACTTGTGTGTTTCAATTTCTTTTGTTTATTTTTCCAGTCTTTTTTTAAATTAACTTTTTTTTTTAAAAAAATTATATTTTTAATTAACAATTTTAAATAAAAATTCAATTTAATTAACTTTTTTCCCTTCAACGTTTTGCTTTTTGCCTTTCTAAATTTCAAACAATCCAAATTTTTAGTATTACAATTTTTTTCATAAGGTTATTTTTTCTTTTTAATTTCAGCTCTTCATTTAAAAGGTTATTTATTATGTGACTGCTCCATACTTGTTGAAGACATACATTTTTTTTTTCTGTTGAATCATATGTGAATTTTCTTTATGGATTATTTTATTTTTTTTGAAACCATATTTTCATTATTATTACATTATTGTAAGCTCATATTTATCTTATCCATTATCTGCTTTTAATTCAAAATATATACATCTGTTTTTTTTCAGCCAAAGGTATAACCATTTTATTATTATTATTATTATTATTATTATTTTTTCTACTCCATTTTTTCCATAAATAAAACCAGTTTCAACGTTATAGTGCTTAATAGCAGACAAATAAGTCTATAATCAAATCTATTTATATAATTTATTGCAATCTAAATTTTATCTATTACATAAACATCTTTTTTTTTTAAAAAAAGTTATTAATATTCCATTATTTTTATTTCTGTTTATATCTTATATCTATAATTTTAAAATTCTCTTTTCTTACTTCTTGTAGTAAGGTTGTCATAATGTAGTTGTAGCACATATACCTGTTATGTCTATAACCAAGCCAGATAAAATTAGAATTTTTTTTTTCAGGTTCAATTAGGCTTATAAATTTTTTTTCCAGATAGAGTAAGTTTGTAACCCCCCTAATTAACTATCCTATATTGGTCAGTAAATGATATTTAACCTTTTCTCTAGTCCTTTTCTCTGCATTGGATTAGTCCATTATTTCAGTTCATACTTTTTCTAGATTATTTAAAGTTTTTATATCTTCTATCATTCTTAACAGGGCCCTCAATAGACAATATAAAGTCTTGCAAAATAAAATTGTATAATTAATATTATCTGAATGAACATTTGTTTTAATGGTTAAAGTAGATTTGATTATATACAATAGTTTCTGGGTTATTAGTCAGCAGAAAAAAAGTAAATAATAATCATAATAATAGAAAAGTTTTAGTCTGAGATAATTGAAATGGAAATTTTTTCCAAAAGAACTATCATACCATTAGCCTAACTAATATCAGAATCCTTGAACCAGAGAGAGATTAGAATGATAAGTATTATAAAAAGAAATATTTTTAACATTAAATAATATTGGAAAAGTTTATCATAATAAAGAATGATCATATATACATATTTTAAATGGACAGTCTGCTCTGGTTTGGAAACACTTGAATGCTTTTCATAGCCCACCATATCAAATCATTAACTATCATTATTAGTAATCATTCATTAACATCTACTCTGGCTTCAGAAAAAAAAAAGAAAATCAAAGAATAAAAATTTGAAGATGAATTTTGCAGTGTTTGTATAACAAACCAATCCTTAAAACTCAAATATATCTACATGTATCACATGCTGATCTTTTAATTTGTTTGTGTGATATCTTATTATGTGATCTTTTAAATTCTTCTGCAGTGATTTTTTTTTTTTAACAAAAATACTTGTACAATTTTGTCTGATTATGATTTTCTATTACATTCTATTCTCGGACATGTCTTCCCAAATGTTTTGAAATAATCTGTATGATATAAACTGAATATTGTTTACATTATGATATTGTTTTCATTATGATTAATCAGTGATAATTAAGAAAGATGGTTTAGGGGGGGGGGGAGTTCTATCAGTTCTATGTAAGATATTTTTAAAAATCTTTACAAATTGTCTAAAAAGAATTTTGGATTCAAATCCATTTAAAGAACAAACTAGAATTAAAGTGATTTTAGCAAAGAAGAGAAGTTACAGAAAGAACTAATGAATAAGTTGTATTTTGCATTGTACTTGTAAATTATGAAAAGATATATGACTTTATAAGCAATTTTACTAAAATTAAAGTATAGACTCATATTGCTAAGAAGATTAATATTGTAAAAAAAAAAAAAGGACTATAAGATAATTCCATCTCTCCACATTTTTTAAAGAAGTTTTATATGTAATATTTTATGGATTTATATTAGATGCTAAGGGAGCGAAAATAAATGGAGATTAATTAAATCATAGATTTTGCCAAAGATTGGATGATTGTTTTTGCAAATAATGCTTCAGAATTTCAACAAATTTTACAAAAACACTTTATATAAAAACATTAAAATGGACTTAAATATTGAAAAGAGTTAATTAATGTTTAGTGATCTTTCAAGAGAGAATAAAATAAAAATTAAGAGAAATGTCTTGGAAGAAATTAATGATAAATAAATATCTTGGTCAAATTATTAATAGAAAATTAAAATGTAATGGATGAAATTAAGCATAGATTTGAACTTGGATGGACTTATTTGGTAAAAGTAGCTTAATGGCAATATTCTGTTATAGAAGAGCATTTCAATAACTGCAGATTACATATTGAAATATGAAGTGTATATTGGATATGTCATGCAGGAGTCAAAATGGATGATTGAGAGAACAAATATATATATCATAATATCATTCAATTGAAAGGCTGAAATAGAGTTGTGCTGAATATGAATAGTCCTGAACTGATTTTAGAAGATTGTGAAAAGCCTAGAAAAAGATATGGAGGATGAATGAATAATGATGATTATTGAGATAGTGTGAAGAGCAGCTATAAATTAATCTTGAGAAACCATTATCATGTAGTAAGTTGGGAATAGTTGATCATATTGATATATTCCAGGAGTTAGGAACCTCCAGTCCAGTGGTCACTTCAGATTATCAATAGCTCTCAATCTTGCCTATGGATATTTTCAAAAGCATATATAAAATGGTCCTATGTAAAACTTCTATTTAAACACGAATAGAACTATTGAATTAAGAGTTTAGTAAAATAAAATATTTGTTATTTTCTCAATTATAGTCTCTTTTTTTTTCCCATTTTTTATAATATTTATGGTTCATTCTATCAGATATAATATTCCTTTAAATTATATATATATATATATTGTATGGACTATCTGACTATGGATTTAGTCTATGATGATGAGGGTATTTTGTTTGCTTTTGTAGTACTTGTCACAGACAAATGTATATTATCAAAAATAAAACATGAATTTTACTTTTATTTTATTATTTTGTACTTAATTTTTTTTTATTAGGATGGCTACACCAAGTAAAATCAGAAAAATTCACCCAGAAAAATCTCATATTTCAAAAGAAATGGAGCAATGTATTTTTTTTTTTTATAGAAAGAAATAGTAAATTAATGAAGCTAATATGTCTGGAAAAAAATTCAGTTAATAAAGAACAGAATATTAAGAGATAGGACCATTTTGATTACAACAAAATTGTTGGGAAATAAATAAATATTAAAATAGAAAACTTGAAAAAGAGTTTCATCAAGTGGCTGATATGTTTTATAAAAAGTACAAACAAATGAGAAAATTCTGCAAAAGCAAATTAAGTTACATTATTTTTTAAAAAGCAAAAAATTTGAATTATTTTCTGACTGGGAGCTTATAAAAGAGTGCATTTTTGCTGCAATAGAATTAATTTGCTCAAAATATAAAAAGAAATTTGAGAAAATATGTAAAGGGCAAATTGAAAAAATTGTCATTAAATGTGGAATAGCCAATAATAATAATGATATTACTCTTAAAATATGGTTCTTATTTAAAAAGAGAAAGTTGAAATTGGCCTGCCAGTTAAAAAGGTTCCCCATTCTTGATATACACTGACATAAATGCAAAGTGGAAATCAAAGAAAAGGGCAATTATTAATAATATTGCAGTTTTCAAGAACATCTGCTGCTAATCATCCTTAATACATAATAATTAGACAAATTTAATCTTTTGTGCATAATATATTATCTGTCTTACTCAGATTAATAATTTAAATGTAAATTATAATCAATATCATGATAAAAATGATTACATTTTACTATACTTTTTTAAAGGTAATTTATGGAGACACTGATTCTGTTATGGTTCGTTTTGGTTTGGAAACTGTAAGTGAAACTATGGTAATGGGAAAAGAAGCTGCGAAATTTATTACAGACCATTTTCCAGAACCTATTAAATTAGAATTTGAGAAGGTAAAATTTTAAATCTTTATTCATTTTATTGTTTTTAATATCTAATTAATGTAAAATTGCAATGAGAAAAATTTGTAATAAACCAGCATTTGAGATTGATTTATTTTATATTATAAACTTTTTATTTGGTAAGCCTAGCACACTGGTTCAGAATATTATGATAATGATTTAAATGAAATATAAAATGGACTCAATATGCATTTCATTTAAATCATGAATATGGTATTTTATACTGAAAGCCATGATTATCAAATATAAATTTTTTCCAATAAATATTAAACAATTTCAATAATGTGTTATTTATACATTATGTAGGTAAATGGGTAAAACAGTATTTAAATAGCTGACTGCAGAAAAAAGATGTCTTCAATAGTTCTCAAAAGAGAAACAATAAAAAAAAAAGCATTACTCATATGGCTTTCCAAATGCTATTTTTATTTTATTTTCTAGATGAGAATATGCATTTATAAATTAATTTTGGATGACTAGCTAGGTTGTCTTAGAATAGCTCCTTAAAAAAAAAATACTAAGTTTGTTTGTAATGTTAATAAATTTCATGATTCATCCAGTGCTGATTTGAACCCCATGTCTTAGGCATAGTAGATGAATTCACTAATCATTATACCATGGGGTCTTTTTTTTTTTACTTGATTTATTTATTTATAATAATTGTTCATTTTTAGGAAATAGTTATAAGCTAGAAAAAAAAAAGAATCTGAAAATGTTATCATTTCTGTGAAAGAATTAAATTTGATCAGTGCTAACAATTCCAGATATGTTAGTCTTATTATGGTGCTATATTTTAGATAAAAAATAGAGTGAATATTGTAGTATACTGATCTGGAAATTTTTGAACTATATTAATAATTCTAAAGCATTTTTTAAAGTCAGAATATTGCAATATTTTTTAAATTTATTGCTATCAAAAAAGCTTGAATAACAATTCCTCAAAGTAATACATTTTATAAATTGAAAATAATGAATTTTGCAATGTTTATATATAAGTTTTATATAAATGTGTGGTTTTCAGTGTTGTAAATTGATTTTGAATTCACGACATACAGATTATTATAATAATCTTATTAGTACACAAACATTTCAATTGATTAATATTCATTTATAAAGTGATTTATTTTTAAAACATTTTATTAAGTTGCAACTATTTACCATAGTAGCTACAGTATTTGTATTAGTAGGGAGCATTATATTTTGACATGAATATGTCTCTTGTGAAAAAAAATAAAAAAATTACATTTTTGAAGAGGAAGCAAATATAGTTTTATAATGATAAACAAGGTGGAAACAAAAAAAATCTAAATAATGAAAAATTATAAAGTTATGAAATTTAACAGAAACTATGTTGGAAAATTGGAAGTATAAACAAGAAGCAATATCTTCATATATTTAAAAAAACCATTATATTCCAATATGTTCATATAAATTTGATGAAGATTGTTGTAAAATCAGTATTAATTATTGATCAAATAATTATAATCAGGTTTTTTTTTAAGGAAAATTTTGGTGATGCATCAGTTTTTTCTAAAACAGTGAATTTTTATTTTATTAATATTCTTTATATATTCTTTTACATTTTTGTTGTGTTTACATATGAATGTAATTAATCCATATACTTTATTAATATATATATATATACAGTATATTCACACGTGTCCTTCGTTTATCTAACACTTCTAGCTGTACCATGACATTTTGCTTTGTGTATAGGTACGGTGAGACTTTCAATTATATAACAGCTTGGCTCGTCTAGTTTATATCTAGCAGCTTCCAGTTGTAATGTGAATTTGTCTCAGTTTAGCCACGTACTGGACAATGTGTATACTGCCATTCAGCTCTGATAGTAACTCTCTTTACTTTCAAATGAATTGCCAATTTTTAATCAGATCCCATCCACAATGAGAGCAATTGGATCATCATATATCCATTGGTCTGTAATTGATGAATGCTCAATCTGATTAAGATAAGATGTAATCTGTATTAGTCCATTAGTTGAAAGTAAGTTGAACTATTACATTATCTCCCCCTGGCTAAAATTAGCCCTGGAGAATGTCACTATGCTTTGGGCGTTTTGCTCACTTTCTGGCTTCATCAGGTTCTGTTACTATATCAGCAAGTCTGGTATCTTCATTCTGACATCGTGTGTCTTCATTAGCGAGTCTCGTGTCTTTGAATTTTGTAGTCTTCTACACTGACTCTTCCCTGCTGGCTGGTGATCCATAGTTCAACCTTAGCTGGTTTTTGTGCCTAAGACGAAGCATTCTGTATGATGTTTGAAACACCACTGTTTTTAATCCTTTTAATTTGATCATAACTGCAGGAACCCATTTGGTGGTTCTCAAGAACTTAAGGCATAGAACTTGAGTATATACCAGTAGTTTAGCACTTTTATTTTCATGAATTGTCCTAGGGTTCAAACCCAGTTTATTATCAACCACATGTGGGTAGACCCTTTTTGATTTAAGTTTTAGGCAATTAATCCATTATTTTAATTGTAGTCATAAAACCAATTGAAACAAAATTATTCTACATAGAAGATTAACATCTGTAAAAGATTTAACCAATTGGAGAATGTCATTTTTATAGAACTTTCATATTAAAATCATTCTGTCGTTCCAAACTCAGACAAAAGAAGGAGCCAACTTTTTTGTGAAAGAATAAAATAAAAACAGAATGCAAACTCTTTGGAGCACATGTCTCAGAGGAAATAGCAGTAATTGTTAAAGATCAGTGAGCAGTGTTGATGTAATTGTTTCCATAAACATAAAAGGAGATTAAATAGATAAGTCAAACTATTTAGAAGTCAGCTGACTTGACATTATATTTGGGATTTTGTTAATGAAAGAAAAATTATTCATTTCAATAATGTTTTAATCAAAAATAAAATGAAAACAAAATGATAATGAATTATTTATTCAAACACCAAGTCAGAAAAAATGAGAAAATGGAAACAAAAGAAGAAAAGATAGTTTGTTCCACTGACAAAAATGAAGTTTCTTAGCTTATATCAGTGTTTCCCAGCCTGTGTTCCATGAAGCAAGCATTTCAAAAATGTTCTATGATAATGCCAGATTATTATTATATCAAACTATTTCATAATATTTAACTTTATATTGATGCAATTATGTTTATAGTTTAATATATAAAATCTCAGTTTAATTAGATCAGTGTTCTTCAACCCTTGGTCCGCGGCCCGGTGCCGGGCTGCCAAACTTTTCTGCAGGTCCGCGTGCTAGACGGGCAGTAAAAAGTTTGTAATAATAAATAATAAGAGTTTAAACTTTTAATTAATATAGCCAATTTTTATTTGTTTTTTCATCTCATTTTTACCCAATTAAAAAAAAAAAAACAGAACGAAAACAAAATCTAATTAATCATTCATAAATTAATTTGTTTTTCTAGTTATCACAGATGTTTATTGGGGGGGGGGGGTAGAATTAAATTTTTTATTACTTTTCTAAAAAAATTAAAAAAAAAGTTTATTATATAAACTACATATATATTTATAAAACTTTATCTTATATATTTAACATTGTTGTTTTGATCAGTTATAACAATTATGCTTATCTTTAAGAAAATTTATCTATAGACTTCTGCTGGTCTGCGAAATCTTATCCTTATTTTTGCTGGTCCGCGGAAACTTATCCTTATTTTTACCGGTCCGTAGGTGTTAAAAGGTTGAAGACCACTGAATTAGATTACAGAATATTTTGATTGTTATTATTTTAATTATATTATTTATCACTGGTGGCATGTTGATTATTTATATGGTAACCCATAATGTTCTGATACCGATTTGGATGGCTCATATTGGCGTCACATCTGCGCATCACAGAGGAGAAGTGTGTTTCTAAGCAACACATTTTTATGCAAAATGTATGGATTGTGAGGAATCCAGATATTGATAATGCATTGCCTCAGCTTGCATGTATCGGACCAGTGTGTTTCTGGTCTAATTGCTTAGATCTCGCTCCGAACTTCCTTCCCACTGCTAACAGAAGAATGGAGGATCAGATCATTTAGCTATCACTACACTTTGTTTTTATCTTTGTTTTCAAATGGAGGTGGTACATGTGTAATTGTTATGCCATTTAAATTCTATTAACATTCTATTAAAAACAATTGTAAGTTAATTAAATATATATGTAATTATAATTTATAATAAATTTTATATCTCTAGAAGTGCTGGATAGATTTATCATAAGGAAAGGTTCATGCAATGATGATAAGAATGAACAGGCATCCAATTTAAATGAATAGCCCAATTGTTCAAAAAAACGTAAAATTAATCATCAGTATTTGGATGAATATATCAATTACAGTTTTACATGGACAGGTGATAAAGATTTTCCAATACCATTGTGTCGTGTATGTGGATTTAAACTTACTAATAGTGCAATATTTCCTGCAAAATTGAAACAACATTTTACAACTAAGCATGAAAATCTTACTTCAAAAGGAAAATATTTTTTTGAGAGACTTTTTAAATATGAAAAATAAACAAATAACATATTTCAAAAAAATTATGAAATTATCAGATAAAAATCAAATAGCATCATATAAAATAGCATAATTAGCAGCTATGATGCAAAAACCCCATAGCCAAGTCACTAATTTTACCAGCATGTTGCAAAATCAGCAATATTATGTTTGAGGAAGATGCAGAAAAGAAGTAATGAAAATACCTCTCTCAAATAGTATTATTTAAAGAAGAAGAATTAATCTGGCATGTGACATTGAAGTCAAACTTGCAAATAAACTTCACAACACAAACCTTATTCTTCAAATAGATGAATTCATTGATATCAAGGGAAAAGCCATTTTACTTGGATTCATTAGATTTGTTAAAGAAAATAGAATAGTCATTGAATTTTTAGGTTGTAGAGAGTTATTAGAAAGAATTACTGGAGAAGCCATTATAATGAAATTAATTCTTACTTTGAATATTTAAATTTGACCTGAGAACAATACATGGAAATTTGTACTGATGGGATTTCATCAATGGTAGACTTAGTCAAAGGATTTGTGACATTAGCAAAGCAACAAAACAATGAGATTTATTTAAACTACTGTTTTTTACATAGGAAGATACTTATACCTGCAGAATTAGAATGTGTTCTTACTAGCGTTGTTAATATGGTAAATTACATAAAGATGAAACCGGTGAAATCTCAAATTTTTAAACATCTATGTTTGGTGATGGAAGCAAAATATGAAGGCTTACTTTTTTGTACAAATATCAGGTCGCTTTCTCGAGGAAAAGTGACTTCTGTATGCTGGAATTAAAAAAAGAATTGCTTCTTTTCTTCGAACAAGAAAATATGTATTTTGTGCAAGATCTTAAGAATGATATGTGGTGTGCTAAATTGGGCTATTTAACAGATATTTTTAATTATTTGAACACTGTCAATACAACCATGCAAGGTGCAAATGAAATCATCTTAACATCAACAGACAAACTATTAGCTTTTCATAAGAATATCATTCTTTGGAAAAAAAGAATAGAAGAAAATAATCTTAGTATATTTCCATCTGTGTACAACAATGGCACCGATTGTGTTTCCTTGGTATCAGAACATTTATCAATATTGGACAACAACATAAGAAAATATTTTTTTCTCCAGACATGGTCAAATACGACTGGATTAGCATCCATTTTCAAAATAATTGCCTAATAATCTTGAATTTAATGTGCCACAGGAAGATGAGCTTATGTCCTTGTTATCTGACTGCACTTTGAAAATCAGGCATTCTGAAATGAGTCTTGATGAATTTTGGATATTTGTCCAAGAAGAATATCTACAAATATCAACAAAATTCATAAAAAATTTATTATGTTTTTCAACTTCATATTTATGTGAAATAGGATTTTCCATGTTAACCAACATAAAAATTAAAAAAAGAAAGGTTACCAAATTTAGAAGCAGAAATGATGATGGCCTTGTCTTGTATACATCCCAAGATAGGAGAAATATGTAAAAAAAACATCAGGCACAAGTTTCACATTAAATGAACTATTTAATTAAAATTTATTTCTGTAAATATTTTTTTAATTATAATTTTTTCAATAAATAGTAAAATATAACAAAAAATATTGATATGGAATTGTAATTGTCAAATTTTAATTAAAAAACTGATGACAAATTTATTTCATTTTAACTTTTAAGTGCTCTGCCTAAAAATTTTCTTCACAACAGTGTTCCATAGTTTATAAAAGATTTGGAACCACTGGTGTATATCCATGATGAATTTTGATATTTACAAAATATAATTTAAAGGGAAGATTTTTGAAATGAAATAACAATAATGGTTGTGAAAGTTAAGCATAACACAAATATTAAAATAAAGAATTTTTTTTGTCAAAGTATTTATAAAGTGTTCATAGTATTCAATTATTATGAAAAGCTTAGCTAAAATTGTTTTTTTTTTTCAAGTCATATTTTTTAATAAGTATAGCTTAGTATTAACATGAAAGCCATAGTTTAGCAGTATTTTATTTGTAAAACAAAATTATATAAAAGGTGAAGCACCATTAAACAGACAATTAAATATATTTTAATAAAAAATAAATGTTACATAAAGATGTATCAGACTGAAAGTATTTAATTTATAGCATTTAACAAGTTTGAGGTAATTATTTAGAGTACTTCATCATTATATAAATTATGTATTGATTGATTTATTGTATATTTTAAATAGAATCTGGATCAAAATTGGAAATTATTTTAGTTGCCAAGTAAGCTTAGATATTTTTTTCTGATAAATGTTTGTAGTTAACATAGTTAATTATGTAACTAAAGATAAGAACACAGATATCTACTTATTTTTAGGATAAAATAATGAAAACCAAATTGTAGATCATCATCATATAGTGTTTGACTAGACTATTATCTTCTCCATTATGATTTCTTTGTTAAACTGTAGGCTTTTACCTGCAGTGATTTATTTAAAAGCTATTCTACCATATATAACTGTCATCATCTTGATTAGCAGATACTCATATACAAGTATGAACATATCATTTCCATACATAAAAAATAAGAGAAGCACTAAACAAATGTTGACATTTTTAATAATTATATAAACTAATCCATGATCTATAATTATGACTGCATGCATCATACTTTTGTTCTTTGCTTTATTTATTTGACATTTTGTGTGCTGTATTTAAAATTCTTGTATATATATATATATATTTTTTTATAAAATTCAACATCATCTAATTGTAATTCTCTATTATATTCTCAATAATATTCTACAGATGTATGCAGTTAATATTGTAGTATCTTTGGATAATATTTAGTGTCAAGAGAACCTATTCTATCATGAAAATCATGTCAAGATTGCTGTAAAAAATTTCTTAGCAATTCTATTATTATTCATTTGCTTCGTATGTCTCATTTAATAAAGATATATTTTTACAGTTGTAGATATAATATCAAATCCAGTAAGTTAAAACAATATATTGTTTAGTTTTACCACTATATTTTTAGTATCCTTAATTTTTTTTTAATGGTTTTATGTTACTTTGATAGATATTTGGCAGAATAATAGCCTTTTTAATAACTAATTTCCTTAGTGTTTGTTATAATACTATGATATGATATCCTATCATTCAATTTTTTAAATGATGCAATATCACATTGAAGTTTATTCTGCATCAAAACCTTGAAGTCTGTTTTTTTTGTTTATAAAAATCAAGTTTAAATTGATCTATAACTATCAAAACAAAAAGTTTCTGAAAATTTTTTCCCAGCATTGTCTGATAAAAGACATACATTTTTAAAAATATTTATAATTAAATTAATTCCTTATAGGTTGCATTGAAAATATTAAAAACATTCTGTAGATTATTCTTTGAATTGTAAGAAAGGCACAATAATCAAAATACAGCAAATTTAGTTGCTAAGAATATGATCTTATTATGTTTTTATTGTTCATATTAGCTTCATGGTGTCTGCTTCGTGAAATTACCTAATAAATTGTCTTCATTTTTTATTTCAATGCCTATATTTTTTACCATAAGAAATAATGCTTTTTGTCATTATATCATATAGAAATTATAATAATGAAAAAGTCTTTCATGAACAAGAAGCTATTTTGAAGCATTGCTTGAAACCTCGTTTAGCTGAATCAAATCTCCTTTACCAAATCCGTAAAGCAATTGTAAAATCAATTTGCTATTAACAATTTGTTTGAAAATATTAACCATATCTATATTGCTCTTTGATTTACTAAAACTGTTCCTGACTCTCTGGTAACCACTCATCTATTTATGATTTGAAAATAGACTTTACTTTTGCTTTACTTGATAACAATAATATTCTGCAATAATTATTGAAGTCTGTTGTATTCTCTTAAAGAGTGGATCAATAGAAAAATTCCAAGAACAAAATATTTAGAATTATGTAATATGCTATTAATGAAAGGTTTATAGTGATATAAATAAATACAGATATAATTGAAAACTATATATTTCTAAAATATATAGTGACATTTTGATGTTAGACGAAAAATATTTCATCAATAATAAGAAAAATTGATACCAGTTGAAAAGAGGTGTAGGTAACATCATGAAAAATGAAAGAATTTTACTAAGAACTATAAAAATAAGAAAAACTATATAGCAATAAAGAATAAAAAAAAAATATATATTCTCAAGAATTACATCTTTTTAAATATTGAATATTTTAAATAAAGGTTTGAGATGTGCAATTAAATTTAAGAGAAATGAAAAATTTCAAGAAACAACAAATTTCTAAATATTTTAAAAGAAGCTTGTAAAGAAATTGATAGTGTTGGCAATATTTTATTCTAAATCTTTTGTAACGATATATAAATATGTCGTTACATTAATTTAAAATAAAAACTTAAAAGTTCGCAAATAAAAGTAAAAAACTAAACACTAAAATTAAAATGTTTGTTAAACGTATATACATTCGCACAGATGCCAAACTTTAAGAATATTTTTTTTTTAAAAAAACAAATAAATAAGTATTTGAACGTACTTTTTTTATAAAAAAAAAAGTACAAGATTTAAAAATAAAAACAGGTATTAATTAATTCTTGTAATCTGTAAATGGAAATGATTGTTTATAAATTGTTTGAAAAGCAAGCTAGCCTTGGGCTCTTGTATAATTAAAATGATCTGATGAAAGATAGATAAGAAGAAAAGAGAAATTAGCTTGACCAATGGAAGCACTAAGCCTTGGCTCGGACCCTAACGAAAGTGATGGATTAGTGACGTTTTGTTGATTGAATCCATGTGGATTAATATAAAAAGGGAAATACAGTTTTTTCTGACAGTTCCAGCGTTGTGTGTTTGAGAGTTGTGGTAGGACGCACATACCACACTCTCTATTTAAAAAAAAAAAAGGAAAAGACTGTGATACCTTGAACCAGCTATTGCCATCTCCAGAACATTATCTTCCAATGGAGGCGTCACGGGAATTAAAAGCAGAAACCTGGACTCTTCTACCATAAGCTACATTGACATGAACTCTAAATTTAAAAATAATTAAGAACTTTCGTTCAAGCTTATTAACTTCCATCTGACTTTTTTAAGTTTAAAATCAAATTAATAATGTTTAATTTTATATGTTTTCCGATTGATAAAAATCATTTCCATTTTTTTTTTTTTCTCTTATTGTATAAATTATTTATTGTTTAAATTTTAAATGATGAAATTTAGGTTGGGTATAGACGTTGCATAGATTCGTTAGCGGTTGATTATGTTGTGGTTTCCACAGTCGATTAGAATATACAAGTCAACGATGTTAATGCGGGCATCTTACAATGAATGCCATGGGGCCTTGTGTATTCCCTTTTGCAATTGACGTTATTGATGATTTTGTATTTTGGTCGATTGTGTTTAATTTGGATGTTTTTGACCGTGGAATCTGTGCAGCCGATCTATACTCAACATTTTAAAAACAAATTGTGTAAAAATAATCTGTGCGAACGTATTTAAATGTTAAATTTAAGTCGGGCGAGAATGGCTATATAGTTTTGTAAAGTTATATTAAGGGAGGGTAATCTTAGGTTATTCATTTCGTAGTTGAATTGGTTCAATGGATTGGATATATTTGTGTAATTGTAGATGTAGTATGAGATTCGCTACGGGCAGGAGTATATATATACGCCACACACCTTCTGTTTGCCTATGGATGGGTTTGTAAGACGGCAAAGGACCGCAGTCCATTCCTATGGAGTTTTATGTTTATTGTTCTATTTGCCAACAGATGTGACATTCCTGTTGGTGGAGAGACAATGTCTTCTCTAATTCTACTTACTGATCAGATGTACATTCCTGACTGTATAGTATTTTGTGTTGTCATATTTTCATGCTACATTGAATACATAAATATATCAGATGGATTGGCGCCGGTTTGATTGCGAAATTTGTTGCCTAAGGTTAAATCAGGGAAGAATATTTTCTTTTCAAATGCAGATCTATGTGGTCTATTCATACTCGACTATCTAAATAACATATTAAACTCATTGAAACTTAGTTAAATGTAAAATTAAAAGTTAATATAAAAATCTAAAATGTTAAACTTATTCCTCAAATTAGAATGATTTTATATGTGCGTAAATAAATATTTTTATGTGTTAATTTCTGGCAGTGGCTTTTACTCTTTTATATTTAAGATATAAAATTTATATTTTATTATCTCTGCTACTCCACTGAGCTAGTGACTTGGGCTAACGATCTGAATATTTAAATAAAGTGGAATCTTAACAGCTCGTATCTGCCGACTCTATAAATTTTTCTAGGTTTAAATGCCTAGATGGCGCCCTGGTAGTTGCAGATACATAGATTCGATCTTCACTTCGTTTTCGATCGTTATAATTGGCATCCCAAGTGTGGCCTTACCTCAGAGATTGACCCTGAAAAGGGGAATTGATGATGATGAAATTTTCTATCTTTAATAAATCACGAGTGCCCTGAGAATTTTAAAAGTGAATCATGCAAATAACATTTGTTGTTTTTTCTGAAATAAGTACATTTTTGTACTAACGTAAAGTTATAGCCAGATGTTTAATAAACCACTAGTACTTTTGAAAATAAATCATGCCCGTAATATTTTTTCTGAAATTAGTATAAATATATTTGTTGTATTGACGTGGAGTTGCAGTTTGAAGTTTTGTTTAAAAAGTGCTGCCAGTAAGAAAAATTGCGCATATGTAGAGATAAATTCGAGGAATGAAAACTAATAAATAAAACGTAATAATAAATCTAAATCATATTTTTTTTTTTAAAAAAAAAAAAAGTCTTGTTAAATTAAAATCTAATCGTTCAACTTGCCTGAGTAATAGTTAAAGGTAGGAGAAATGAAACTTGGAAGGGAGGGGGCAGAAATTTAGCTGGTAATGGGGAATCAACAGTCAATTTTTTTTTAATCATTATATTTGTGTTTAATTACTGTTTTGAATTGTAAAAAAAAGTTTTGTCTTTTTGAAATTTTCATATATAATCAATTTGTGTAACGTAATTACTAACACTAAGTAAAGTCTTTTTTTTTTTTTAATGTTTTTGTTTTTTGAGGAAGTTTACTGATATGTAACGATATATAAATATGTCGTTACATTAATTTAAAATAAAAACTTAAAAGTTCGCAAATAAAAGTAAAAAACTAAACGCTAAAATTAAAATGTTTGTTAAATGTATATACATTTGCACAGATGCCAAACTTTAAGAATTTTTTTTTTTAAAAAAAAACAAATAAATAAGTATTTGAACGTACTTTTTTATAAAAAAAAAAGTACAAGATTTAAAAATAAAAACAGGTATTAATTAATTCTTGTAATCTGTAAATGGAAATGATTGTTTATAAATTGTTTGAAAAGCAAGCTAGCCTTGGGCTCTTGTATAATTAAAATGATCTGATGAAAGATAGATAAGAAGAAAAGAGAAATTAGCTTGACCAATGGAAGCACTAAGCCTTGGCTCGGACCCTAACGAAAGTGATGGATTAGTGACGTTTTGTTGATTGAATCCGTGTGGATTAATATAAAAAGGGAAATACAGTTTTTTCTGACAGTTCCAGCGTTGTGTGTTTGAGAGTTGTGATAGGACGCACATACCACACTCTCTATTTAAAAAAAAAAAAGGAAAAGACTGTGATACCTTGAACCAGCTATTGCCATCTCCAGAACATTATCTTCCAATGGAGGCGTTGCGGGAATTAAAAGCAGAAACCTGGACTCTTCTACCATAAGCTACATTGACATGAACTCTAAATTTAAAAATAATTAAGAACTTTCGTTCAAGCTTATGAACTTCCATCTGACTTTTTAAGTTTAAAATCAAATTAATAATGTTTAATTTTATATGTTTTCCGATTGATAAAAATCATTTCCATTTTTTTTTTTCTCTTATTGTATAAATTATTTATTGTTTAAATTTTAAATGATGAAATTTAGGTTGGGTATAGACAGTGCATAGATTCGTTAGCGGTTGATTATGTTCTGGTTTCCACAGTCGATTAGAATATACAAGTCAACGATGTTAATGCGGGCATCTTACGATGAATGCCATGGGGCCTTGTGTATTCCCTTTTGCAATTGACGTTATCGATGATTTTGTATTTTGATCGATTGTGTTTAATTTGGATGTTTTTGACCGTGGAATCTGTGCAGCCGATCTATACTCAACATTTTAAAAACAAATTGTATAAAAATAATCTGTGCGAACGTATTTAAATGTTAAATTTAAGTCGGGCGAGAATGGCTATATAGTTTTGTAAAGTTATATTAAGGGAGGGTAATCTTAGGTTATTCATTTCGTAGTTGAATTGGTTCAATGGATTGGATATATTTGTGTAATTGTAGATGTAGTATGAGATTCGCTACGGGCAGGATTATATATATACGCCACACACCTTCTGTTTGCCTATGGATGGGTTTGTAAGACGGCAAAGGACCGCAGTCCATTCCTATGGAGTTTTATGTTTATTGTTCTACTTGCCAACAGATGTGACATTCCTGTTGGTGGAGAGACAATGTCTTCTCTAATTCTACTTACTGATCAGATGTACATTCCTGACAGTATAGTATTTTGTGTTGTCGTATTTTCATGCTACATTGAATACATAAATGTATCAGATGGATTGGCGCCGGTTTGATTGCGAAATTTGTTGCCTAAGGTTAAATCAGGGAAGAATATTTTCTTTTCAAATGCAGATCTATGTGGTCTATTCATACTCGACTATCTAAATAACATATTAAACTCATTGAAACTTAGTTAAATGTAAAATTAAAAGTTAATATAAAAATCTAAAATGTTAAACTTATTCCTCAAATTAGAATGATTTTATATGTGCGTAAATAAATATTTTTGTGTTAATTTCTGGCAGTGGCTTTTACTCTTTTATATTTAAGATATAAAATTTATATTTTATTATCTCTGCTACTCCACTGAGCTAGTGACTTGGGCTAACGATCTGAATATTTAAATAAAGTGGAATCTTAACAGCGCGTATCTGCCGACTCTATAAATTTTTCTAGGTTTAAATGCCTAGATGGTGCCCTGGTAGTTGCAGATACATAGATTCGATCTTCACTTCGTTTTCGATCGTTATACTTTAAATAATAAACATATATCAAATTTTTGAAAGAATATAATAAATGATATCACTATTCAAGAATGATGAGAGAGATGATATTAAAAATTGCAGATTTTTTTAGGCAAAAGAATAAAGATAGATTTAAAAGTGAATCTATTATAGTACTTCACATTTAAGAATTAAGAAAAACTATTAAAAAGACCAATTAAAATATATTGCTGTTTTGTATTAGATTTATAGCTTATGAAAAGGCATTTGATTGAATAAGCATTTCTGCAATAATTAAAGCTTTAGAATTATCATTAACCTAGAGTAATGTCAAATTCTGAAGAATATTTATCAAAAGACAATACCAGTGACTAGAATACATATTGTCATTTAAATAATTTATCTTTATAAGGATTTACAAAAGATAATTAAATTTTTCTAAAACTATTAATAACTTTATAAGAAATAATTTGTGGATTAAAATGAGAAAATAAAGGAATAAAAATAAGGGGAAATTATTTAAGTCATCTAAATTTTGCACATGTAGTTGGTTTTGCAAATAATGTCTTAATCTTTAGTTTTTGTTACAAAAGCTAAATCTAAAGATAAATGCTAAAAATATTAAAGTAAAAGAAAAAACTAAAGATTATTAATAATGGATTGGAAGAAGATTACTAGTCGTATATCTTGGTCAACTTATTAATTCAGATGGAACATCATGGATTAAATTATCATAGAAGTAAAACATGGATGGAATACTTTTGGTAGAAATAACTTAATATTACAAGTGAATTTTCCTACATACATGAAAAGGAATAAATATGTTTTATGGTTATTTAATTATGGATCTAAGCCTTGAACATTTTAATGGAATGGCAATAAAGAGATCTTGGATCACACTGAAGTATGGAGATATGCAGTGTGTATATTGGGGATAATAAAGAGTGATTGAAATCAAATACAAAATGCAAGAAAAATTAACCCTCACCTTATTGAAAGAATGAAAAAATGAAATGGAACTGGACTGGATATCTGTCTAGAACAGTGGTCTTCAACCTTTTCACATCTGTGGACCAGTAAAAATAAGGATAAGGTTTCGCGGACCGGCAGAAGTCTATAGATAAATTTTCTTAAAGATGTAAACAGCTTAGCCTTAGATGAAGTTATATATATATATATGGAGCTTGTATAATAAAAAACTTTTTTTTTAAAATTTTGAATTTTTTTTAGAAAAGTAATAAAAAATTTAATTCTACCCCCCCCCCCCAATAAACATCTGTGATAACTAGAAAAACTAATTAATTTATGTATATTGATTAGATTTTGTTTTTGTTCTGTTTTTTTTTTCTTTTTAATCAGGTAAAAGTGTAATGAAAAAATAAATAAAAATTGTTTATCTTAATTAAAAGTTTAAAATCTTATTATTTTGTCATTACAAACTTTTTTGCCAGTCTAGCATGGACCAGCAAAAAACTTCGGCCCGGTGCTGGTCCGCGGCCCGGTGGTTGAAAACCACTGGTCTAGAATACAATAGATGAATAATTGCAGTTTTAAATTGAATCCCAAGAGATTGTAGAAGATTTAGATGTCACATGTGAGATGGATGGAGTAATGTGTAGAAGAAAAGCTTTGAATTGAAAAAACTGGATGAAATACAGAGACTTTCACCCTGCAGTGGTTTGAAAATGGTGATGGTGATGAAGTTATTATATTTACTAAACTTTATAAGCATAGTTAATTGGTTTAAGAAATTCCTGCATTATCAAAAAGTCACTGATAAGCATATTATAATAATGAATTATATAGTAATGTGTTATTAGTATTAGAATATTAGCTATCAAAAACAATGAGGTTTGGAAATATTAGGTACCTTAAAAATTATTATTTCTGAAATATAAAATAAGATTTTTATTGTTTTTAAAAATGGGCAACAATAAAGTTTGTACATAGTTTTTTTATTTTATTTCTTACTGTGCATATTCCTATAACTCAAATCATATTCTATAAAGTCTATGTTGAAAGCTTTTTCGATATTATGATTGGTATTTATAAGAAAATAGGAACTTCAATTTACAATAGAATTTATCATTTAAGATGTAAATGAAGTTGATTGTATTGGCACACATCTGTAGTATTCAATTTTCCAATTGCATAACATTTTGTATAAAATTATTAATTTGCATTTCAAATGTCGAAAAATCTTGAAAAGCATTAATCACCAAAGTTTTCAGATTTGTTTTAAAAATAAATTGATCAATAAATTATATACAAGTATATGCAATATACATGAATATAAATATACTTTGCTTTAAGTTTTAAGATTGTAAACCATATTATAGCAAATTATGTACAGATTAAAACTGTATAGGATCTAATATAATTGCAGAATCTTCTATTTTTGGTAATGAAAGAAAACAAAGAAAATTACTGCAAACATATGCATAAAACTTGATTGAAGTATGTTATTTTATGATAGAATAAAAGATTATCAAACATTTTACAAGTGAATGTGTCTTTTATTAAATATATATATATATCCTGATAGACATGCATTAAACTAAATTTCAAATAATTTCCATAAGGAAATTTGGTAGCCAATTTTTAATGATAATTGAATACTTTTGTAAGTAAAGCAAACATATATAACCTCCGTTCAATCACACACTCTTGAAACATATAAATAAAGAAATCTTAAAAGACAAATGAAAATATAAATTTACAAATGCTTGTAATTAAAAAATATATATAATGGAATTACAATTGATAGGACTTTCAAAGAGAAGCTTTAATGAGAGTGAAAAATATAGGCATCTATTTTTATTTTATATATTTTACTGATATAAATGGGAGCAATGAGAGTGGCACCATTATGTACTCAAATTAAGGTATCAACCTATCACATAAATAAAATTAAATGAAATATAAGGTAACTCTTTGATAAGTCTCATAAATTGAAGTGACAAAATTAATGGTGCAAAATACTCAAGAGATAGAAACTATTAAAATCAAATCAAAGTTTAAAATATGTAAAAAAAAAAAAATGTTGAAGTGATTATATAAAAAACTTTATTTATATGCCCTGGTTTGAAATCCCCCAAGCACAGTTTAAAAAGAATATAATAATAAAGAATGCTAGCTCTTATAAATGTACTATAAATTAAAAGTAAGGATTTAAATAATATTAATTAAATGAAATGAATGTATGATAATAATGTTCAATTATTTGCTAGTAGTTAAAGTTCATTTATTCTTACTTTATTTAAACATAAGCTCTGATTATTACACTCAAATTATGCTAGCACTTTCAGTTTGATAAAATAATAGTAACAATTTATTTACAATAGATAATAATAATAGATAAATAAGGTGAAGAAACTTTTATGAAAATAAGAGATTTAATGTGTTGTAATTGTCTGCATGTATATACTAATAAGTGGTGCCACACAAAATATATGCTACCAAAATCAGTGGAGGTCATGTTTGAATTTGAGATTTGTTAAATAAATTTAAATTTACACAATAAATGCTAAGAACATCGAAAGCATATTTTATTATTAATGTATCCGCTCCGTGAGAGAAACGACAGGGACAAACCACATACAATAAATTACTAAAATGATTTAGATTAGTTTCACAAATAAACAACCAGCACGAGAATTACTAATTATTAAGATTTATTTAGTTAATTGTATGAAACGTTTACATCAGTTTAGCTTAACCCTACATAGAGCTCTGAAGGCGTACAAAATAATAAAAGATTGGGAGGATCTGTTATATTTACCCCTAGTCGGATTTTTGAACCTTCAGATCCGATAATCTGGGTTTTTTCCCCTCGTAAGTTCTGATCAGCAAAAAAACAATTATTAGCTCTGATCTCAATCAGGCAAAACAGCAAAAAGACCCATGCTCCTCTCCTACACATTTTGTATAGTCCCGCCTGATTTCTTATCAGTTCCTTTTAATCTCTGCTTCTTATCTTTTCCAATTACCATATTATTGTCTTTACCAATGTTCTAATTATTTCCATTCTACATATTAAAGTTTGAGTTTCTAAATATTTTATTTACATAAAGTTTGAATTTCTAAATATGTTATTTACACAAAGTTTGACTTTCTAAATATTTTTATTTATACAAATTTAAGTGTAACATATATATCTACTTCTGGAGTAATATTTATAAAAGTTATTTTATTTTCACCGTTAGACACAACAAAGTTATAAATAATTACTGTAATTTTCCTTGGATTAAGGGATATGTAGAAACATTTGTTCTCATACATATATAGAATTAACCCTTTAAGTATAAGTATAATAATAAACTTTTAGTAAAATTAAATGACCTGTATAATAATAAATGTTTATTATCCCTAAATCTTATAAGCATTTTAGATTCCTTTCATGAAATCTAAATGTAAACCCTTAAATATCCAATAGATACAGAGTAGCAGTCACACAACACAAAATAATGCTTGAAGATTATTCCATTGGATAGTCTGAATAAAATTTTAAAAGAGCATTAAGGCACATAAAACCATCTTTAAAGATTTTTACTGTACTATATTATCATGTAGTTTAAATTTCATTAATTTACACACATATGAAGCACCAATATCAATAGGTATTAATTACCATGGGCAATCTATCCAATATTTTGGTCATTATAATTTTATTTTAAGGCATTTTTTTAATTGTTTAAAATGTCAAATAATCCATAGTCATTGCATAACATAAGCACGATAAGGATTTAGCAAAGACTTTGTCCATATTTCATAATTATAAAACAATCCCAACAGACAGTGTTTTGGATATAATAACACAAATATAGATCATCAAACCTAGCATTTTCTTAATAAATCTTTCAGTTTAGACCATTAATATTACTTTTAAATCCTTGACTTATGCATCACAATTTGCATTATATTTCAGACACATGCGTATGTATATTTATCTTAACTCTAACAAGACATTTCTAGTAAAAAGAATAAACCTTTTAAAAAACTATGGCGACTGTATGTAGTTGTTGTTTCAAAAGCCTAAATTCACATTTTTGTTTGTCCTCAGAGCAGACCTTAACTTTCCTTTTAGTTATTAATGTTATGGTTTTGGGATAAACATCTCTAGAAATAAGTACATTACAATTTTAAAAACAAATGTTTATTATATATAGCTTCTATGGGATAGACAAATATATATAGGCAAAAAAGTACAAAATAAAAAAAAAAGCTTGAGAACACGGACTTATTTATACTCTGTTTGAATAATGCAATATTTAAGTCATAGTTAACTATTTGATATGCTCGAGCTTGTTCATTTTGTAAAATTCATCGAGTGATTATTATAAACAATATACTTTAAAATATCAAACGTATATATATTCACACACATAAGAATATAATTGTTATTTTGACTAAAACCTCTTGCTGTTGAAACATAAACTAACCACTATATTGCTGTTTTATTAAAAGCGAAACATATAAGTGCCTTCCTTTTAAATTTATAAATAACTTTTAAAGAAGTTAATATCATATTATTTTTAGAAGATAAAAAGAACAAATCACAAATTGCTTTATATTCTAAAATATTTACAATAAGTTAAAAAAAAAAAAACAAGACAAAACATCATTCTGAATCTTATCATAGATAACATATTTGTAGAATGAAATTAAAGAAAACACTAATTGGCAATTCTAATAATTAATAATCCTATGAAATAATGATCTAAAATTTAAATTAAAAAAAAATTTTGTAGTATATATATGTGTGACAATACGTAGTCAGGCCATACTGAGATGGTACAATATGTAGAAATAAAAGCTGGATTATATAAAGTTGACGATATTCCATTATATAACATTTATTTGTAAAAAAAGAACAAATTTTGTTTAGATATAAGATAGAATTATTTTTGCAAATTTATATTGTATCATAAGATTTTGATAAAATATATATAATAATTGTTTTAATCTATTAAAAATATAGCACAATATTACAAAGGCTAATGAAATGGTACATAAAATATAAGTTCCAAAAATTATAAATTATTTAAAGTTGGTTTATATAATGATTATTTGATTAGTTAATATATGAAATATTTTTAAATACTCTCACATACAAAAATCATAATTGAAAATGTCATTTTAAATTAGTAAATTAAAAAAAAGTCATTCCACTAGTATGATAATTATGATGTAGATATATAAATTCAAGTCTATATTTTAAGCTTTATTTATATGGCATAATAAAATATAAATTTATAATATTTAAAATTTATGAATGCCCTTAGAAAATTAAAAATAAATTTTAGATGTATTTATTTTTTGATAAATTCTTAAGTAGCTATTTTTTATTGGTAATCATGAGGAAATTTGATTTAATTACTTTTAATTTGCCTTAAGAAATAAATTTTAGCAATATATACTTATCTGTGTGAATATGTTATATCTTTAATAAACATAGAAATATAGGAGACTGTTTATAAAGTTTAAAATTAAATAGAAATCTTAAAGTTTGGATTTTGGAAAGAATTTAAATTTTTCTTTTATACTAATAAATGGATATTTTCAATAGAAAATTTGAATTTTTTTTTTTAATCAAGAAAATATTAGTAATTACTTGATTCTATGATATAGTCTATTAAATTTTTATATAGTGGTTTTTAATTTTATCATCATTTTCAACCATTATTGATCCACGGGAGGATGACAGTCTACAAGGTTAATCTCATTTCTCTGATTCATTATAATTATAAATATGCAACTTTTTTCGCATTAAATAGTGAAGCTATAATTATACTATAATGTGTAATAGGTCTGCTTAGCACTTTCAAGATTTAATGTTCAAATCTTATACTCATAGCTTTGTGAATGAAGACTGTTGTGATTTATTGTACACTTGTGCAAATGAGTTAGGATTTTTAATTAGTTAGTCCATTGTTTGGAGAGAGCAAAGCATGCCTCTCTTCTATTAATGACACTGAGATCATTTGCTATGTAAAAAGCTTCTTTAACTTTTCTTTTGGCTTCACTCTTCTCTGTACAAATTATTTGGGCAGAACTGGGTTCAAATACATGGTCTGTAGCTGCTTGATGGTTCCAGAATACTGATGTTCCTTGATTTTTATTTTTTAACCCTGTTGTATGCATACCTGTGTTGGTAAATTCTTGTATTAAGGTTACTTGAGTCTCACCATAGTAAGATGCATGGCAGCCTAATTGAGGGCATGCCATTTTATAGACCACATGAGGGGCTTGATCTTTGTCTGTTTTATCTTTGGAATTATTTATTAGTCGGTTAGTACTGGGAGGTGTTCTGAAGCTAAATTTGAAATTGTTAGACAATTTTTTTTGCAATATTTGAAGTTATATTAGATATAAAAGGAATTGTTAGGTATTTAATATTGTCTTTAGGCTGTTTATTTCTGAGTTTTCTATAAAATGTTTTTATTCTCTGATTGATCGTATTGGGTTTAAAGCCTATGTTAGTCATTTCCTTTATATATTTGTCAATGTTGTTTTTCCTATCGCTATGTATTTACATAAATGGTGTGTTGGGGGTGTTAGACTTTGGACTTGTGTAACCTCTTATGTGCAGTGGTTTAACCATCATTTTATAATCTAGGTATGTGTTCTCTCTTTTTATTAACAAGTCTAGGTATTTTATTTCTTGTTCCTTGTTTTCATCAGTTCTACTGAGGGTTAATCCTGAGATGGCTTGAAATTCATTTTGTATGTTGATAGTTGTGGAAGGTTTTGCTGCAATAAAAATGTCGTCAACATATCAAGGGTATATGAGAGTTGGATCTGTTGTGAAATGTTTTGGAAGAATTTGGCTCTCGTAATGGTTTATGATGATACTAGCAACAATTCCACTCATTGGCAGTCCCATTGGCTAACCATCATTCATAACATACCATTTGTTTCCAAATTTAGCCAATATGTTGTTATCCAGCCACTTCAAGAATTCTATTATAAAATCAATTCGGTTTGTTGGATAATTTTTCTTATTTAATTCATCTTTGATCCATTATCTTTTTTCTCCATATGAAACAACAAATATCCTTATTTTACCATCCATCTCACATATGGTCTCTTTCTAGATCTTTTACAGACCTTTTAGGATTCAATTTAAAACTTCAATTACCCATCTATTACCATCTTTTCTAGCAATATCTTCAGCCTGGATACACTTCTATCTTTTACTTTTTTCTCATCTTTTCTAGCAATATCTCCAGCCTGGATACACTTCTATCTTTTACTTTTTTCTATGATGTCAGTGATATCTGTTATTTCATTTATATATTTTGTTTTCATTCTCTTTTTATTACTACTAATGTAAATCTCTCCATATTTTACTTAATAGTCTGAAGTCTATATTGCTCTTTTGTTAAGTGTCTAAATCTCATATCCATAAATAAAAACTGGTAAAAGAGATCTATTAAAAATCTTTCTTTTGCTTTTGAAATACATTTGCATTTATATTTTCTTTTAATACTAAGTTACTTCTACCAAAAACACTTCATCCAAATTTAATTCTTGATTAATTTCATCTATATTAATAATATAATAAAGATATTTGTAGTTGTTAACTTTTTCTAATTTATGGTTATCAATATTTATTTTCATTTTCTAAGAAAATCTAGGGAATATTACTTTAATCTTTTTAAATATCTTCACTCTCAACTCACTGAGTTTAAATTATAAAATAAATATTTATAAAATAAGTATTATTTAATATTTTTAGCATTTATCTTTAGTTCTACTTTCTTACTTTCATCTGACAACTCTCACAACATTTCCTAAAAGTCTAAAACATTATTTGTAAAAACAATCACATTTTTTGCCAAGTCTAGATTATGTAAATAATCTCTATTTACTTTTGTTCCCTTAGTTTTCCATTTTAATCCACAAAATATTTTTTGTATACAGTAAAAAGTTTTGAAGATATAGAATCCTGTTATATATCTTTCTTACTGTCAAATCTTCTTAGTAACATCATGTAATCTAATTATTGCTGTTGCATTTTGATAAATGTTCTTCAAAATATGACAATATCCTGGATCTATATCTTGATAATCTAATGCTTTAATTACTGTAAAAATGCTGAATGCATTTTCATAATCTACAAATCCAAAACATAGTGGCATTGGTCTGTTCTATAAATTCCTCAATATTTGGATGTGAATCATTATGTTAAAACCACTTTTAAATCCAGCTTGTTCTTTTGATTGATTAGAATCCAAATTTTATTGTAGATGAGTTGTAATTATCTTAATAAAGGTTTTGCATAGAACTGATAGAAGTCTAATAGATCTGTAATATCTAATATCTTCTTTATTACCTTTCTTTAATATCAATATTATCATTGGATTTGTTATGCACAGCCATCATGAATACTACAATCGTGATTAAGGTGATCAAACGAGCAGAAACAAAATTAATTTAAAACAATTTTTATAACTAAAATTTGTTTTTATTGCTACAAGTTAACAATAGTAAAAATTAAACCAATAACGTTTAATATATTGTAATGGAACAGGCTTTTATTTGGTATGAAAATAGATTATCTAGGTTACCATAATAAATAAGAGAGTATATCTTTGTACTTATGTATACCACATACCCGTTAATTTCATTCTTAGAAGAGGGGAGGTTAAGAATCAACTAAAATTAAATGTATATCTAAACTCACCTCGTCCATGCTGACTTACATTTCCATTATTCCCAAGTTTCAAACTCTTGGAGAATTTGCATAATTGTCTGGTTCAAATTATATTAATATCATTTGAAATACAGGCATAAATATGGGTAGATGTTTAATGGTAGGTGTGAATATATGAAGTTATATGTAAATAGGCAAAAATAGTTATAAATAAGTGAGAAGATTTGATCAATTGAAAAGTGAATTTAGATAATTGCACCAAGAATTTTTAATTTAACATTTGAATATATTTAACGACAATATTTACAGTGATCAATATTTTTAACTAAAGAAAATTACAATTAAATTGTAAAACCTTTAATTTGCTTATAATTGATTCTAGCTATTATTACTATCCCCCTACAAATTAAACTTTTTGGAATCCAAAACCCCTTTTATACCCGTTTTTCAGAAGTTTAGATTTTAAACTGAACTTGTGCGGAATCAGTACGTCTTGCACTTACGGTTCTCAGACCATTCGATCCGCCATTTCGTTACATTTAAAATTATGTATGTATTTTTTTTCCTACGATGAAAATTACATTTTTTATGATTTTTTTTTCCAAAGTGCAATTTTTAATTTTTTTTTCTCACTTTTTTTTTAGATTTAGCATCGTAAAGTGGTTTTTCTCATTGAAATGGACGATCTCATAGCTTGGTATGATTATTCAATTGCCAATGTATGTATTTGTGAGCCTTCTCTTTTTTCAAAAAGATCTTTTTTTCTCTCTATGATGAAATTTCATTTTTTTTTTTTCTGAAATGAAATTTTTAATTTTTTTTTCTTTTTTTTTTTTTACATTTAGCATTCATAAAATGTATGGACTCTCTCATGGCTTGCTCTGATTGCCGATGTATGTTTTCATGTGAGTCTTCTCTGTGTAGAAGGTAATTTTAGTGATAATTCAGATCTAGAAACTGCATTGACCAAAAAAAAAGTTGGTGAAGTCATTTTATTTGTAAGAACAAGCATGGGAATTGCATCTACAGCTTCTTCATGACCGGAATTCAAACTTGGGATTATAACGATGTGACATGCCAGCCAGGAATCAATTTTGCCATCAGTGAGTATTCAATTAGTGTTTTTTATTACTTATATTTTTATGCAATGAAATATGTGTAGAAAAGCAATAAATATGCTGTAGAATTTTAGGCAATTTACTTTTCAATGACAATAAAAATATGCACATCCACACTCAGAGAATAATATACCTACATGGTTAGTGCAATAGGCAAGATATATCATGATTTTATTTATATGATCATTCGTTTATTGCATGATTACAGTAGCATTATATTCATTTGTAATAATCTCTTGAACACAGACTTTCTAGCACCCTCAGCTATTGACTATCTCATATATCAACGCCCACACATGTATTGTAATGGTCAGGATGAGCTGATAACCACATAAATTACCACCAGGGTGACTTAAACCACTACAACTCATTCCAACTTACATACTATTTCATTTCTTTTAGGCTCGGTGATCAGGTAGAGGTAGAGACTCTTAAAACTAGTTTATTAACTATATGACTTCCCTGTGACAAAACAAGACACCCAATGCAATGTATATATAGAATACACCACTTTATTAATATTAAAATTATAAACAAGAGAAATGGCTACTGCTTAATTAGGTTGCTAGACTTATAAGATAATGGAATTACATTAATTAGATGATTACATATATAAAAGTTTCAATGGTATAACATATATATATATAAATAAAGGATCTCGGGTGATGTATCTATTTGATCTTTGGGGCAGATGCCCCTCAAGCAGGTACATAATAATAAATAAGTTAAGGTAAGTTTAATTAACTCTAGAAAAATATGGTTAAATACATAACTCTCATGATCATGACCAGTAAAAGCTGAAATATCAAGCTTTAATATACACAAGGGATAAGGAAGACAGTATTGAATTGCTTAAAGTAATAAATAATCCAATGACGAGGTAGACTGGAATATGCTTGCCTCCGTGAATTCATATCTAAGTCTCTAAGGGATAAATGGATAACTGGTAGGAAGGAATAAGTGTCTTTCTATAATAATTAATAAATTTCACCAACAGGCAGGAATGATCCACTGCCCAATTAGTGATACAAAAACGAAGGTCCACTGAGTCTGAAATAGAAAGGAATATTCCCGCATTTGCGTGGATCATATTCAAAAAGGGGACCCAGTTATTCTATATTCCGAAGCAGGGATATACACCTGCTGAAGCAACACAATACAAATAATCATGAAATTAGTCAACCCAGTAATGCTAAATATATATAAAATAACAAATATTTGGACTTAAATTTAATCTAAAAATCTTAAATGAATGGGCATGCCGTGAGTTTGTCATATGCCGATATCTATTCTATAGGTTAAATCGAGTATTATGCAGTTATGATATATAATAAATTTTATAAAGAAATTAATCCCTGTTAATTAGAGATCTGCCCTTAGGTCTTATAGAGATACAGAATTGTTGGTGCGATAGCCTACGATGATAATATATTACATTGTGTTAAAAGTATTAAAGAATTAAACTATCATATCATATATTTGTTAAAATAAAAACATTAAATTTATTTTTAAAACTGAAAATTGTTTATAAATCCACCGTACGCAGTATACATATATACTTTCTTATAAAAGAAAATAAAGTTTGCTTTTAACATTTTAACACTTGATCTTAATTTTAAATTTTACAGTTTATGTAAACCATTGTAATTGTGTTAATGGCTAAATGACATTTTGAAAGAATCAATTTTAAATAGATTTTAACTAGCAACTTTCAAATGCTAATAAAAAATACAAATTAGAATCAGAGGGAGGGGGATTTAAATATCTTGCTTTTATTTAATAACTGCACTTTTCTTTAGATAATGTCAATTATTTGAATCACTGAAATATTTTACTAAATTTATCTCTTCGTCTGATTCTTAAACAATAAGTCTAGCAAATTTAAGAAAGATCAAATATTACAAAAATCAATCTTCCTTAATATGTACAATTAATTAAGTATGCTTTATAATACAATAAGAAAATATTTAAATAAGGCAATATAATATCTAAATAATACAATAATAAATATATTTTACAGAATGATTAATATATAATTATTTAAATCGAAAGAGAATATTAGAGAGGCTTTTATCTTTTAAAATTTATAATTACATTAGATTATTGATCTTCACGAAGAATTTTGATAAACAGTAGAATTGGCTGGCTGGTCACTCAGTGAAATTATATACTAGGGGCTTTTCTTGTGATGGTGACGGCATAACATGTCAGCAACATGGATGGCCAAATGTAGGCAAAGACTTGATTGGCTTAGCATTCGAGGGAATTCCTTACTCAACTGCACCGGAGCTGGGCAGAGAAATTGCAGGCGTTCTACTCACTCATCTTGTGATGTAATATATAGCTTAAAACTTTATGATAACTCTTCCAGAAATTTGCAATAACTAAACTCTCCAAGAAGTGTATACTCTTTTTGAAGTTTACAATAGTAACTAACCTTCTTCCCTATGAATATATAGCTCAAAATGAAGGCCGATTATTTTCCGAATTAAGTAATTAATTTTTTTTTTTAAAGAAAATTCTTTTCTTTAATATCTAAAAGAATCTTATTGATTAGAATCTTAATGCCTTTTAATTTTGAAATTTTATTAATTGCATTTCTTAATTAAATTCCGTCTTTGATTTTAGGTGATTCTACATGTTTTGACACCTTTTCTCTAAATAATTATAAAATTAGAATTTAATTTATATATTAAAAGTGTTTAATATTTTCAACTTAATAGCAAAGTATATACATGAAGCACATATATATATACGATGTATATATATGATCGCTTTAATATATAATCAGTGCTCATAATAAATGTGCTTATTTTGATGTTTATTGATTTACTTAGTTTTTATTCATTTTATCTTAGAGAAATTTTTGTTTGACATTTTTTTTGAGTACACTTTTTACTTGAAAAGAATACATATTTTAGGTCAAACCCATTTTTCAGTAATGTAATAATTAGTTTATAATAATACATTACAATTTACTAAAATTCTCATTGCATAATATCCCACAAACTGTTCTTACTGTTTGATATTTATTTTTTGATTATACTTTTTACATGAAATGAATACATATTTTAGATCACACCCCATTTTTCAATAATATGATAATACATTACAATTTACTAAAGTACTCTTTGCATACTATTTTGTAAACTATTCTTGTCATTTTCCCCCCACTAAAAATCAACCATATTTGTAACAGATACCTTGCATGGAAGGATAACCAAACATTTCTACAAGATACCCTGATATGGAAGGATTGGATCTGGGTCAGCTAGTAAAAATGAAAATCATCAATCGCATTGTTTTTGTAATTTTTACACTGAAAAATTACCTCAGATAAGCCATATTATTTATATATCATTTTTTTCAGCATTTTATGACAAATGTGATGAAGCTGTCTATGAAATAGTCATTTTAACATTTAACTTTCAAAATTTAAAATTTGTGAACCGATGTAAAAATAAACATGTTTAAAATTGTCTTTTTTTTTCTTTTTTTTTGAAGTAATGACTATTTTATCAGCTTTATTACATTCTTTCATATTTGCTCTTTCTAACAATGTATATATTCTTATATTTATTGCATTCAAACAGAAGATATGTTATAATCTTTTTTTAAAAATTCAAGATGGCGCCTTGGAAGAAAACCTTAGAATTACAGACACCTTGGAAATTCAAATCATCTGAATTTACTTTCAAAGATTTCAATTTCAAATTTCTCAGTTGGCTAACTTTAATTCTACATGCTTGTTCTTGCTTTCTTGGATCTTCAGAGATTGGTTTTTAATATTATTTCAACTTGTGGCTGATGTTTCTTTTTGAATTGTAAATTCAAATTTTCTACTTACAGATGAGAAATTTTACCTGTTTTTGGAGAAGCTCATTGTTGAAAAACAGCAAATACAAATACACCTGGGTCTCGTTTTATGCGATAGATAGGTTCCACAGAAAACCCGCATTAAAAAAAATTGCACAAAAATAGACTTAACTTACTGGAAAAATGGGGATAGGGTCTGTAATTTTCAGAATTCGCATAAAAGCAAAGCAACAAAGAAAAATTACTTAAAAATCCGCATTAAAAAAATTAGCAAATGAAGTATGAGTAAGAAAAAATTTCAAATATTTGAAAAAAATTAATACAAGACAAACTTTTTTTACTTTTTTTATTACCTACAATATTTAATTTTACATTTTTCAACATATTTTAATCATTACCACTAGCGTTCGTTTGTAAACTGGAAAGAAATCAGATACGATGTGATGTGATGTATTGTAGCTTCTCCTTAAACGAAATCAAGAATCTCTCATCAATTATGCCCAGAGAAACCTATTAGCCACTTTATTTTTATTCGTGATGTGTGTACAGCTAGCGCCACTTTCAGTCTTATGCTGCGTTAATGGTTTTCTGTTTCTATATTTAAAAAATGAGATCGAAATCAAAACAAAAAGATTATACATTATCATTAGAAAGATTATTTTCAGTTTATAAAATCTTCGTTTTTTATTTTAAAAATCTAAAAGATTATTTATTTCTGTTATATATAACAAAATATACGTTTTAAAAGTTTAATTTTTTTGAATATTTATTGTGATATTTTTATATGTAAGTATAAATCTATTATTATTATTTACTCATTAGTATAAATAGGTTATTTACACAGAAGCTAAAATTCTAAATATAGCTTCAGGCCATATTCACATTAGATGCTAATATAACGTTATATATTTTTTTTAAAAAAAAAGTATTTCAAGTGAAAATAAGTTATTAATAATTTAAATTTTTGGATATCTAATAAATATAGTGAAATATGAAAGATATTAAGAAGCAACATGAATCGCATAACTTCAAAATCGCATTAAAATAATATGCATAAAACGACGAGATCCAGGTGTACATGATTATCATTTAAGCTTATTTTTGATGTCATTATTAATGATTATTATTATATTTAATGTGTTAATAACAAAATTTTTATTTGATATTTCTTTAATATAAATTTTCCTTTCTTGATTGCGTTCATTTTTATCCATTCATATTTATCACACATTGTTATAGTATGTGGGAGTTATATCACACTTAGCAAGATAATAATTAAAGGTTAGTTATCATGTATGTGTCTTATAATTTGAGATATGTATTTATAGTATAATTAAACTGGGGTTTAAATGTGTGTTGTAATTAATGGTTTGTCAATTATAGTACTTTAATTTGTATTAATCTAATGACTAATAAATAATTTTAATATCATGGGTCTTGGATTCGGAATAGGCCACAAGGTGTGTAATTGGTATTGGAGAGAGAAAGGAGCATACGAAACAATACATTACAATTTATATTGTTACAGTTGAATATTAAAATTACTACTTACGAATGCATGGCCATAAAGGTGTAAATTAAAACATAAAGGTGATATGGCCTGTATTGTTCCTAGGTTCACTTTTGCACCTTCATTGGTGGAATTTACTGTGTCAGTCTGCAGTCCTCCTTACACTTTGCCATTCTGTATCTTCATATAAACACGACCAGTTCCACTGATAGTGGAATGTTCTAGAACATAATTAATTACTATTGTTCCTTATCTTTTTAAGTAATCATTTTCTAATCTGGAACTGTTTATCTGAATTTTAATCTTTAATATTCGTAACTTTGTAATACTTTATTTCTTTTAACTTTAGCACACGTTTTATTTCTAATTACATTATCTCTTTACATTCTGAATATATATATATAGCACTAAATATCTATATTTCTTCCAATCATACAGTACATCTTTGTTATTTAGGCCAGGGTTTCCCAACCTTTTTTATGCCCACACTCCTAAAAGATTTTAATATGTTCTCACACTCCTTAAAGTAATAATGTATTTAAGAATAAAAGTGAAGGTAACAAAAATAAATTTCTATAATCAATTTTTAATAATATATAAACAAAAATAAAACACTTGGAAAAGAAAAAATATTACAACAAATTAAAAATTACATAAACTCTACAAAAAAATTAAATTTTCATCCATGTATGAAATGTCTTAAAAAAAATTATAACTAATGTTCAAATATTCATAACCTAATTTAAATTTAATGATTCTTTTGTTTCTATTTATTGCATAAAAGTTTTTCAAAACATGGCACTTTGTTGCTGATAGCAATCTGCATGTTTTCCTGTGCACTCAAGCAATTTCTAGATTTTGTCTTTATTGACAAAAGGACATTAAATCCAGACTCGCATAAGTATATCGTGAATGGGATGAGCACAGTTAATGCTTTTTTACAAAGTTTTGGAAACATGTCCACTGCTGATCACCAATATTCTTCCAAAGTTTTGCTTTCAAACTGCATTTCAAGAACATGATTTGTGCACAGTTTAAAAAGATTTTCCTTCATCTCTTCATCATCCAACATTTCCAAATTGAAGGAGTATGGATTTATAATCCAATTTTCAGAAGTTTCCAGTTATCCTCCTCCAAAATATCTGTCTAATGACTTTGATAGTATTTCCAAATGATCCACAGTTTTTTCATGCTTACTTGAAATTTGAAACATGTAGTTATTACCCATTTCTTTGAGTGATGGAAAATTTGAAAGATTCCCTTTTTTAATTAACTCATTGATACCAAAGATATAACTTTTCCCATTTCAATATGTTTTCATTTTTCCCTTGAATAGATAGATACACTCATGTCATTTATACAATTAAAAATATCACTGAAATAAGCTAGCATTTGGTTAAATTCTTATGATTCCATTTCTCAAGACAGATCATAGTCACATTCCTTCAGAAAAGCTTTAACTTCTGGCAGTTTGAAGAAGTGTGTTAAAACTGACAACCAGAAATTTCTGTGTGGAAAATCAAAACTGAATGCTCACTTCCAAAATCTTCACAAAATGACTTAAAGAAGCAGTGGTTCAAAGCGTGACCCCTAATCCAGTTGATAGTCTCCACAGAAGTGTTCATGACTTTTTCCAACTTTGGAGACAATGTTTTTGATGCCAAAGCAGGTCAATGAAGAAAACAGTGGCTAGGTTGCAAGTGTGGAATCTTTTGTTTCATCAGTGCATTGGTACACAGAACCAATAATTTGGATATTTAAGTCATATTTTGCAAAGTCTTACTTTGCACACTGGAAGATATTTTTTTTCTTTTGTGCTTGTTTTCAAATCTTCATAGAACATAAAATCTTCCATCATGGATATATATCACTAATGTGATGAATGGATTGCAATTTGCAACTTCAATTGTTATTTACAACTGGAGAGATTTTCAAGGGACTAACCCTGATATTTGCGATAACTTGATCCAAAATGTCCAAGCTCAAATCACCAATTTGGCTCTGAATAGCATTATTTGATGATGGCACTAATTTAAGTGTTGTTTGAGGCTTCTTTTCCCAGACCAATTGTTACCATTTCTAATGCACACATTTTATCACCTCTTCTGCAATTGTATAGGGCTTCTTAGATTTGGCTACTTTATATGCCATATGGTATGAAGTCATCAGCAGCAAATACAAAACCTAATTTTGGAAGGGTTGCTCAAGAATCAAAGTGGGTCCTTTTAGTTTTCAATGATTCAACATCATGGTTTTCAATATTTGCTCCACCATAAGTAAAATAACATATATAATCACTGTTCATTAGAGAAACGAGAAATTAGCATCGCATGAACTCAGCATCAATAATGCACTGATTACCATAGCATTTCTGCAAAATATTCTGGAACATTCTCGAATATACATCACATGAAGTCATTGATTTATTCTTAATACTTCTGTAGAAGGACATAATATAATAATAAAAAATAATAGCACACAAAAAAATATTTAACTCTTTCATGCATTTCATGATACCATCTCTTTTTTTAATAATTCCATCTTTTCTTATTGCTGAAACAATTTTTTTTCCAATATTAAGATTTTATTCTACACTTATGAGACTTCTATTGTCTTCCGTAGTTTTTCTTATTAATTTTCATAACCATATTATTATTATTATTGACACTTTTTTATACCATTTTAAAAAATTTTATATTTCTTTTTTTTTTTTTTTTTAATAAGCTGTCTTTACTGGTAAATTCCTGCTTTTTGTACAGGCTAATTACATGCTGTTTTTTAATACAGTATAAGCAATCTTTTGCTAGGTTAGGAATAGTTTTTCTTAATAGTTTTTATCTCTGGATTTGCATTAACATGTTTCTTACATCTCACTAATTAATGATCACTTCATGTATTGAATGTTATTAAAAACATTACAATCTTGAAATATGTGTATATACACTGACCCAAAGAAACTTTGAATCATCATTTCTGAAAAGAATAAAAAACAAATTATAGATATGAGAAAATAATATACAGAACCTATTAAAAATTATAGATAAGAACAAGTATAATGATTATTCATTGCTATAAATGTGAAGTGCAACTCAGTTTTATAATTCAAAACATTTAACCTCTATTTCAAAATATATGTGCATATATAAATATACAATTTTGAATATAATACTAAGTATATATGTTTACAAAACGAGTACTAATCGAGAGTATAATGATTAGATACTTGCAGAATTTTTATTTTTGTTTATTAACAATATTGTTTTTAATTTTATAAATAACAATGTACATGTGAAAAGATCTTTAAAATCATTGTTCAAAATTTTATATATCTTAAAGAAAATTTTAAGACACTACTTACTGAGGGAAAAAAAAATTGATATTTTGTTGGGTAACTTTATACTTCAAATCAGCGTATGATCTTTTCAGAATTAAAACATTTATGCAATTATTGCCATTGATTTGTACACATGCAAGACACACAAATTATGATGCAGTATAGTTACTTAATTTATTTTCTATCAACACTTCATTAATCTCAGCAGAATTTGAAAATCTTCATACCTCCCTCTATGTGTTTAATAAAATAAATACTCTACAGTAATAGAAACAACAACAAAAAAACAAAAACAAGAATAAAATACATCATACTTGGGTAATGGATGAAAGATGATTAAATTTGAATACAATGAATAAGTGAATACTTGTAACTATCCTTTTTAAAGCATTAAATCTGAGTATAAATGATCCTTTACAAAGCACTTGTCTTGTCTTCACTTAGTTCAAAGAAAGGCAGAAACCAAACAGGATTACATTTTTTTAAAAAAAAAAAAATTCTCCATGCAAGAAAATATACCAAGATTGTGAGGAAGAATGGATTCAAAGAAAAAATATGCTGTTTATATGGAGCTAATTTTTACACCAAAAAAAAAAAAAAAAGCAAATAAGCAAAAACAAAATATGTTAAGACAATAAATAGATGGAAGGCTGATGGAACTTTTCTCATTTAAAGTCTCTATGTTGGTTAAGTTCATAAAGTAGTTTATTTCTAAGATAGCAACAAAATTACAAAATAAACAGCAAGCATACTAGCAGGATTTATGGATTTTCAAATAAAATTATAATCTATTAACACTAAATATTGCACATCTAGGTTTTTTAAATTTCAAATCTAGTTTATGCTCACCCATAAATTAATTAGGATAAATTTGCCTAAAATGTTATTAATTATAAATTTAATATTAAAGAAATATGCTAGTAATTAATAAGAGAAATTGCTATATAATTATTAATTAATAATATAGTCCTATTTATTATTTATTTCATATATTTATTACACAGAAATTATTAAAAGCAAATCAAACTTTAATATAGAATTTCTCACCATAAAACTGTGTACAATAATAATTGAATTTTAACAAATATATAGTAATGGAATAAATGGAATGTTTATTTTTACATGCTCCACATCTTTGAATATACCAAATCTGTAACAGTGTAAATTAGCCATCTGAAATTAATAGAGCCACACAAATTGGGCAACCTAAATCTATAGTGAATAAATTTGGGCAATAATTTTATTTAAGCCCTATGAGTAAAGTTCTTTTATTAAACAAATATCAACCTGATTGAGCCAGGATTGTAATAAATACAGTTAACAATAGTTTCCTCAAAATTTATAGCAAAATATATTACGTAATAGTTTATATCAGGATTTAGTTATAAAATAATCCTTTTATTATGTACTAAAATTTATAATAATATGCAATGTTTGTTGATTGTATATAAAGTTTGTATCAATAGCTTATTGATTAGCTCTTTATGTTTGAATAATACTAATTCGTGTCTATGAAAACATTAGGTTCACTTTTATTAATTGCTGAATTCTAATAAAGTAATAAAATATGTTAATTTGATTAATTAAATTTCAAATGTTTATGATTGCAAAATGATTTTAAATTATTATTATTATTATATCATATACCTACCAAAGCAAATAAGACTTAACTCAAATGTAATAAATAAAACACTTTTATTTACAAAATAAATAATAAGACATTAATTAATATGTTTAAGAGTGATGAAATAATTTATTCTAGAACATTCTACTTGTGTTAACTATAATCTAAGACATTACACATATTCACCACAAAGAAAATATTTGTTATCTCTAATAGACAATGTATATACTAAATATACAAAAAAAAAATTTCTTTTAGTTAACTTACTAATAATTTATATTACAAATAAAAGTCAATTGATTATAATTGTTACTTTACAAATATATGTATTATTTATCTTAAATAATAATCAGTTCTTTACTTTACATATATTTTAATTTTATATTTATAATCATTTATAAGCAAATGAGACAAGTCATTATATAAAAGTTTACTATAATTCCTTAAATTTTATTTTAGTTAATAATTTTTTTTTGGTTACTTATAAATAAAATATCACATTGACACACATACATATTTTAAATGACTTTAAATAATAATACAAGTAACTATTATATAAATAAAACATGCAACCTATGGTAATAAATATACTACATAAAGTCTATACACATAAAATTCAATGATCCTACAATTTCTTTATTCTGTTCATGCGAAGAAAAATCCATGAAATGATATTTTTAAAAATATAGTAATCCCAAGAATTTAGTTTTTTTTTTTTTTTAATATTCGATGTTTATTTAAATAAATAATTCTTGGAAAATTATAACAAGTTTAACAATTATCACAAAATAGTAAGGGTTTTATCCAATGATCAGACTGTTATTTTATTAAATATAAATTATTATCTATTAGGTCAAAACCTTGGCAAATTATTTATTATTTATTACTCCATATAGCAAAACTTTATATGCATTTTACAATTTTTAGAACACACTTAAAACAAATTCCATATCTTTTGACTGTTAAAATAGGAATCCCTCAAAGATTAATTGTCATTTGGAGCAAGTATTATATTTTACTTAGCCTTTCATGGTAAAATTTATATCAACATTACTTTAGTTACCTAATCTACCTTTGAGAAGAGAACTTATTGTATATTTTGTAGTGCAACATACAGATTTGTCAGAGAATAATTATTTATATAAGTAAATGACTTTCTGACAAAAAAAAATTATGACGTGTGATATTGGCCTAATTTTTTTTGTTTAATATTTATTTTAAGTAAATGGTATTTTTTTTTAAATAAATAATTTTAAGTATATGTTAATGATAGAATTATTGGTAGGAGAATTTATTCTATTGTCATAAATTTTATGTTATGGCGATACTTATGAATAGAAATGTTTAGTTTAATAAGTATAAAGCTGCATTGATAGAATTTGTCAAAATTTTGAAATATCATGTTTTTAAATTTAATCCAGTTAAAGTTAGTAGTGTGGATAAAAGTTTAAATTTAATCATTAGGCAAGACTTTATATATAGATATTTGATATTGAGGAATGAAGAAATCAAATAAAATTATAATGGCTACACATGTTTATAATAAAAGAAAAAAAAAATGGTTTATTAAGATTTTTTTTTTAATGGAGTTTATAATAAACAGATTTGATTATTTAGTAAGTAGAGGGTTGAAAGACTGGAAGTTTAGTAATGCAAATTTGGGCAAAAATAGAAAGATTAATTGAAAGAATTATTTATTGCTGGAAAAAAAAAGTTTTTTTTATTCATGAATTAATTAAGCATAGAAAAATTATAAAAAATATTTGCAATTGGATAATGAAAATTAAAAGTAAATGGCATTAATGTGCAACTTGACATTATACACATATCCATCTCAATTTCACTTAGATAACTTTTTTTAATTTCTATATTGGAAGCTCTAAAATGATTCTGAACATTCATATACTGCCTTCTTCACAATGTGCAAAAAATATCCCTCCCCCTTTACAAATAAGTAATGATTTCTCTTTTATCTCAAAGTCAAATTGTAATGTACAATAATTGATTTAAATTCTTCCCACACATTAACACCATTACATTTTGAGCAATAGGATTTTGCAATATGTTTTAGTTTTTGACAATGATACCGCTTCTTTTTTTTTTTTTGAGGTTTATATAGTCTTATTTCAGAAACAAAACTTGTTTTTCCAGATGATAATTTTTTTCAAAAAACAGATTTTTTATTAGTTAGTTTTAAAATGATGATTATTTTTTTGTAGGTTCTATTTACTGTGTTGACATATTAGATTTTTCAGTCCTCTTCTTTAAAACCCCTTGAATCCCCTGAGAGCCCCTGAACAAAAATTTAGACTTTCAACTGAGTTTGCATGGAATCGGTAAGGAATACATTTATGATTCTCAGACCATTCGATCCGCCATCTTTTTCTGATTTAAATGAGGTATTACTTTTTTTTCTACGATAAAATTTGGATTTTTTTATGAAAGTTTTTGTAAAATACAATTTTTTTCTTTTTCTTTTGTTTTTTTTTAGATTTAATGATCGTAAATCATGTTTGACGGTCGATTGCAGTCGTTTTACAGCTTGATAATTACGTTTATGCGGAGGGAATTTGTAAGCCCTCTTTTTCTAGAAATTCATTTTTAAAAGAAAAAAGTTAAAACTTTAAAAATCAAAAAAAAAAAAAAAAGGATTATATCAAAAAGACAAAAGGATTATTGTTCGATTTATTTGCTATAATAATCACATTTGATGCCTTCATAACTGGATTCAAATTCGAAACTGATGCTAACATTTAGCCAGGATTCTGTGAGTATTGAATTAGTTTTATTATTTATTTATTATTATTGTTTTCTATAAATAAATATAAGTAGAAATAATATCTTTTATATATATATATGATAGAATACATGTGAATGATATAAAGTTTTTTTGAATTATTTTTTTGACCTAGTTTTAGAACTCTTATAAACTATAGAATTTTAGATAAAACACATTTGAATGATGTAAAAACTTTTATTTTTATTAGTTTGGTGACCTAGTTTTTATTAACTTTTTTTATATATAAATGTAGAAATAATATATAATGATAGAATACATGTGAATGATATAAAGTTTTTTTGAATTATTTTTCTGACCTAGTTTTAGAACTCCTTGTTATATATATACACATACAAAACAATATATATATATATGATAGAATTATATATATATGCAGAAAAGAATATATATACGATAGAAATTGATATATACATATAGAAAACAATATATATATATATTGAAGCAGTCAATCTTAGCTTAAGATTGAGATTCATAGTTCCATCTACTAACCTGTATTCAAACCCTATATTCCATCCTGCTCCTTTTGTCATGTATATATATTTTATTGATTTTTTAAATATTTTATTATACGTCATTTTTTAAACTTTTTCTTTTTAAATTGCTTGTATTTCCTATTAAACTTTATATTTTATAAAATCCAAGATGGAAGATGCAACGTTGATTGTCCAAAAATAATTAAAGGGTTGGAAACACTATTGTTTTAATCTGGGGAAGGTATTTTAATTAAAGTTTTTACTTAAAATAAAATGGGATTAAGATTAAAGGTTTTCTTTTGTTATAAACATTTCTGTCAAATCTATTTCCAACCTGGAAGTAGATTTGAATATATTTTTGGAATGTTATCTAACATTGCATCTTTCAAAAACATTGGACAAAGAAATGTAAAATTTCTGTTAGATTAGAGATTAGATTTTAAGCTAAAACTAAGTAATTAAAAGCATTCCAGAAATACCTGAGCAGAGTATAAAATGGCCAGATTTTAAATTACCAACAGATAGATTAGCTACTTACTATTGAGAGAACAGTATTGATAACATATTACACGTTGGTTTGAAAGTTAAAAAAAATAATGATCGAGTAGCAAGCCCATTCCGTGAAGATCATCTTCCACTGCCGTAATATCCTGCTGCCCTGAAATGAAGTAAAAGCCCGACCTAAAAACTTTGAAATGCTAAAAAAGCTTGCTGTCACATAAGAACTGCCACACGTGAGCTGGACTTTTTAACATGGACTCTTAAAATGGTGCAACCTAAATTATTTCAAACTGCCACCATTGAAACTAAATCTAGCTTGCATAACTAGTCTCAAACTCTACTATCAATTTATCCTAATGTATAATTTAATTTTGTAACTTTTCTAATATGTAAATTGCTCTCAAATAATTTCTATAAATTTAATTGTCTTTCATATGCTCTAACTTTCTTTAATTTTGGTGCAGTCATTTATTACTTGATTTTATATGTCTGTTTTTATTATTAATGTGCCAATCTCAAGCAATCTGATGAGTTGAAATTTTAAAATCTTTTCTTCTTTTTAAGTAAGCCTTCATGAATTAAGTTTATTAACGTTCCCTTAAAATATAATGTATTGTTAATTAATATGCTCGCCATATTGTTTTACGAGTCAACATTTTATTTATGTTTTAGTATAAAAATATATTTGTTTAACTCTGGATTTTCTACCCAGGGTAAATCCACCATTCAAGCTAATTAACGCTTTGAAATCTTTTAAAATGTTTTTTATTAAATTCTGAAAAGGTGACCTATTATTGGTTTTCTATAACTGCTTGTTTTCTTTTATTTTTCCATACTCTTAAAATATATGCTTGAATATTCTCAGTTATTATGAAATATATGAAGGTGGCATTGAATTATTTTAAATAGAAGACGGGGAAGGGGGTAAATTTTAATGTATATTTTACTATTTTAGTTAAATAAAATCTAATCTCTCTATATATATATAACTGCATAGCGTATTATTTATCTAAATTATGGTATTCAAACTAGGATCATTCATTTTAAAGCAGTAAAACTTATTCAATGTCGTTAGTGATATCTATCATTACTGCATTACTGACATTTGGCCTATCTTCGTATAGATATATTATGTGCTTCTATTCTGGGGGTTGCAACAAGTTCGAACCTATAGATTTATTTCTCAAGTCTTGTTCTGAGGATAGTTGACCTTCCCAGAACCATTTATTTCATATAAAAGGGCCTCTGGTGGTGATTCCCTAAGTCTGGCACACGCTATGCTTATCCATGTTTATGGTATGCCTATCCACTTCGTCTTTCATCCAGAAGCATGATGTTTCCTGTTATTTTTTGTTTATTATGTCAGCACCGCAAACTTCTTCATATTATTATTTCTTTTGCTTCATCACCCAGTTTTAGTGCTCTAATATTAAAATCGTGCTCTGCTCAAAATATATGTATATATGCCAACTACTTCGAGTTTCATTAATTAAATTTATTTCAGTCTTATACAATCCCACCATCGTAACTTATTTCTGTATTTAAGAGTATCTATATGCCTTGGGGAAAATAAAGCATCCTTCTTACCAGTGCTAATTAAAAGAAGTTTCATTATATATTTTGTTATATAATTTTATTATATAATCAAATATGTTTTCTAATGTATTTTATTTATTTTCACGACCGTAATGGCGTGAAAATAGTTTGTATTATATCTGTAATGAATCTTGGAACGCTCCCCGAAATAATGTTAGTCACCATGTTTCAGAACCTTATATAAAAGTGTTAATAGCAATTTTATGTAAATTCTTTTTAATAATTGATTGGCATCTTAATATTGGACCCACCAAAGATGTGTGTTTATGTATAGTATATATTATGTAATTAATAAAAGAGCATATGAGAAATAATAACGTGAATGACAATATATAATTATCTATCGTTTGGTAGACCGCTTGCTCATTCATGCACATACTAAGTACGCAATTAATTTATGAATGTATGTAAATAATTTGTCATTATATTAAACTATATTTTTATTATCCAACTTATCTGAGTAGTTTGAATTCCTCTTTTCTCCACTTCCATACGTACAGTCATGCTTATATATATTATACCGAGACTCACTAGCTCAGTGGAATAGCAGAGATTTAATAAGATAATCTAAGAGCATATATATAAAAAAAGAATAAAATAAGCCACTTGCCAGTAACTAACACACACAAACATTTGATTTACTTGTTATATATAAGATTTAAAAATTATTTTAGTATTAGTTTTACATTTTAACATTTAACATTATTTTTAACTTTACCTTAGATTTTTTTGACTTTAATTTACATTTAATTACTATTATATTCTAATTTTACATTTTAATTAAGTTCGCACAGATGGGATTATAAAAGCTTGTTTTAATATGTTGCTATAGATCGATTACATAGATTACCGGTTAAAAACATTTCAAAGTAAACATAAGCGATCAAAATATAAAATCATTCATTACTGACAATTGGGGAGGGAAATCTATACTTAACCCAATAATATTCACCATAAGATACTTGCATTATCACCAATAAAACTTAAAGACATCCCCAATAAATACATTTTAGACATCAACGTAAGATATCATTATTTATCGAATGTCGATATTTTGATCAAAAATGAAAACATAAACATAGTTAACCCATAAACAATCCATTTAAGCGTCTATAAACAACTTAAAATTTAATGCATTTTTATTAAGAATCGGTATGAATACTACATAGATTTGCATTGAAATTAAAATATTCTATCCTATTTAACCTAGGCTAAAATACGCAGTCTGAACTGGCATCAATCCATCTGATATATCGATGTATTCAATGTAATACAAAATACGGCAGCACCAAAAGAATTAAGAAAAGACATTGACTCTCAATCAGATAGGAATATTCACATCTATCTAACGAGAAGAACAATAAAAAAACTCCATAGAAAGGAACTGCATTCTCCGTCTTATATTTCCTTCCATAGGCAACGGGTGAGTGCGAGGCGTATATATAAAAACGATTCTTCCAGTAGCGAATCTCCGCATTACATCTACTAACTACATCAATATATCCAATCCATTGACTAAATCTAACAACCACATAAATAACCTAAGATTACCCTCCTAATATAACTTTGCAAATCTACTTACATCCATTTATGCCCGTAACTTAAGTTTAACATTTTTATAATTAATTTAACGGAAAACAAAATCATAATACAAACTTAAAGAACAAAATGGTAACATAAATGGAAAATGATTTTACAAAATAAATACATTAAAATAAACATAACTAATTAATAAATAATGCTAATCAGATAGAATAATATGGCAATTATTTTAAATCTGGAAAGCTTTTAATTTACTGTTCACAAATTTTGGTGTTCTTACGGTTATTTAAATAGTTTCTCATCTTCATATATTCTGCCGTTTGAACGTGAATTCACTATGTCGTACCAGAAGATTGGTATCCTGTTAAATGATTTATTATCCATCCCGAGATTTTTTAGTGTAGTTGGTCCTCAATGTAGAAACGATGGTTCATTTTTCTTCCTTTCTTAGCAGAACTGAGGGATTGAAGCTGTCGTCTTTTTCAATCCCTCCAGTACTAAACTACCTATCTGTCAAATCGTAATAATCACACGCATAACTCACTTACTAATTAATAATTTCCAAATTTTCCCTTTTATATTAATGTGAAGATTACGAATTTACATTCAAGTCACCGATGAATTGATCCTTTCAGTTGCAGGTCCATTCACATATAGGGATTTTTCTTATTTGCTAACAGTTTCTATTGTTTTCCTATCTGATCGGTATTTTTACATTTTGAATGCCCTAAGGCTAGTTTACATTTGAAGCTAATTAAATTTATCATTTCCATTTCTGATTAAACATAATAACCTGTTTGCTCAAATCAAAGATATATTTAGAAGAATAAATTTAAAGATATAATTTTATCTCCAAATCTTTTTAAGTTTTTGTTTTAAAATATACCTTTTCTATTTTTTATTACAGTTTTATTTTAATAAATATTTTTATATCTGTACAGTTAATATATAAGAGTTTAAGATGATATTTTTAATTTTAATTTTAATTCTAAAAGAAAATTTTAAATGCTAAACTTTTAATTTAATAACATGTTTACATAAATAAAAAAAACAACAATGTAACGAACGTCTGTACGTTACATATCAGTAAAGGTACTTAAAAAAAATGATCAAAAAAAATATTTTACTTAGGTTTTCTAGTAATTACGGTTTCACGATTGACAAGGCATTTACAAAACATCCGGTTAATAATTTTACAAAAAAGACTATATATACAAAGAAAAAATGTCTACTATCATTTTCAAGGTCCATTTATGTTCACCTCCTCCCGGCCGCAATTCTAACTTTTTTTTTTTAATCCATTTTATTTTACACATGGCATGACAAGCAAATTTTTATAAAATATTCATTTAAATAAGGTTGCATTGAGATAAATATAGTTTTAACAAATAATGGGTTTAAACGTGTCTATTTGCCGACAATTATAAACACCACCAACTTATTCTAAAACTGATTGAAATGCATACATAGGGTTACACTAAGTAAATTCCCAAGAGTACTCATCATAAGAACACATTTCGATCATAAACTTACGTGGCTATGGCGCACCTACACATTAAAGTATAATTTATGTTACAACAACAAAAAAACATATCTAATAAAAACACTTTTTGACTTTCTTTTTAACGAAATACAGTTTGAGTATTTATACTTTCATACGTGTTAATATATCGTGCTTCTTTCTTTCTAGTGCTTTTATCAGATTTTACAATCATAAACATGTAAACAGATAAAAATATTTCATTTTGACAGAATTTGCTCAGGTATTTGCTGGTTTATTAAAGAT